>OY292529.1:12999022-13131200 GCA_958496365.1 Subacronicta megacephala | reverse complement strand
CGCCGCCACCAGCAGCGTGGCCGAGCCCGCGCCGCCGCCCGCCACGCTGGGCGTCTCCGTCACGTCGGGCGGCGGCTCCGGCAGCTGGGGCTGCAGCCGCCGGTTGCACAGGTCGCTCTCGAAGCAACATTCTATCACCTTGGGGTGTTGATGTGGCACTTGTGAACTTTTGCACTGGAAACCGACAAATTACAAATTTCATTTGTGTTTCGCCATGTATACAAACATAACAACCTTGCAATGTCGGTAAGGTAGGACTTATTGATATTGGAGCTAATGTAATATGAATGATGAGTAAATACTCACTTGCATGAAGCCCGACTCATCAGGCGGCAGACAGCCGGCGGTCCTGTCCAGCACCACGAACCCGTTGTCGTCGAGTACCTCCTCGACGGCCACGAAGCAGTAGCCGCCGGGCTGTGTGACGCAGGTGCCATTGGCGGCGCCGTCGGGACACGCGGCCGCGCCAAGGCACTCGCACACTAGGCCCCGACCTGCAAGTGGAACAACCAGATTCTTAGTTTATTTGAACAAGGGATAATTCTTGTGAAAAATAATTTTAGTGTTAAAAGTCTACGACTCCAAGGACCGAATTCAATAAAAAAAATTACAGCCTGAGTATTTGTTTCCTTTCGTTGAAAAACATCAATTATGTTATAAGAAAAATTGGAAAATAAAACATAATTTCAAGATTTAAGAAA
Organism: Subacronicta megacephala; assembly: GCA_958496365.1. NCBI lineage: Eukaryota > Metazoa > Arthropoda > Insecta > Lepidoptera > Noctuidae > Subacronicta > Subacronicta megacephala. The sequence continues at coordinate 13,130,499 of OY292529.1, read as the reverse complement.
TAAAATTAAATGCAGGAAAACCTTTCAATGAAAATATTGCCGATGTGTCCAGCATATCAAAACAAATTCACCTAATCACGATTACGAAAGGTACCAATTTACTAAAGGCCTTAATTATATGCAAAGTTATATTATCAACAATATCACGCCATGTCTAGTTGCGCAAATCTTAACAGATAACACTTAATTCAGGGATGCATAAATATAGACAGGTGAAAATAAAGATAGGATATCAATAACTGAAAGAATCACCAAGACAATTCTGAATAAATTTTAACAGTTAGAAGGCTTGAAGGGGTGCCACCAGTTAAAAACAATTACAAGGAATCATATCACCATGAAATAAAAAACAAAATGGACGCGAATCTAGCAAACAAATTCGAAGAGACGACTTCCACACAAACAGCATTTTTATATCCCATTCCGTAGAAGGCAAACAACCAAATTTAGAAACAAAATTTACATTTAAGTTAATAAAAGTATCAATGGAACCACCAATCCTATGATAACAAATAGACAGCTAACCTATATTTTTTTTAAATAAACTGAGTGGACATGTGCCTACAAATACATACAAGAATAGTTTACTAGACGTATAGATACAAATAGCTAGGAGTATTGAGCCTGCAAAATACTGCGACATTGATGCTTTGATATCCGAGATGCATATTTCCTGTAAAAAACAAATTGCGGAATCTTCAAGAATCTATTCTATTTGAAATGTTTTGAACGGTATTGCCGTTCAAAACATTTCAAATAGAATAGCCTATATAACCTTATGGAAGAATCACAGATGTTTTGAACGGTAATAAACCTAATGGAAGAAGCTCCTGAAATGCTTGGAGCTTTTTACTTTCCACTGGAACACCTACTGAAACTGATACAATTTAAAGAAGGAGAAAAAAGTTATGACGATAATGAAACGTACATGTACCTATGTGATTCCAAATTATATTAGAACCCTAATGAACTCTAAATAAGACAAGAAGTCTAAACCACATAAATAAAGGCAAACTAAAAAATCAGTGAGAATCTTTGATCATACTATGTATAAATCAATGTGAAAATTCAAGGTAATAATTCAAGTCAAGCATCCGACGCGTTAATGACTTCGAAGCTACTACTAGGTGCGCCTCGTGATAATTACTTGTTTCATTAATATATAATCCAACATTTAAATAGTAATGGCGAACTTATGCAGGTGTTTGCTGTATTCAATAATACTGGTACCTGCCTGGGGCAACTAGTTTATATCGATTGGTGAACTCCCAAAATCACTGACAGGTATTACATAAAATTAAGTAATCATTGCTATACCTAAATTAAATACAGATTGAATTTATGAATCTTTTGAGTATCTTATTATTGAAAACTTGACAAATATCATAAATTTTAAAGAGAACCCCAGTTGGTCCTTGTAATCTTAAGATGAGAACATGATACGGTACATCTTAATGTGAATACAAAAGAATTTGATGAGGGATATAAATATTAATAGCATTAAACATTCACTCAGCGTCGGGGCATATATTTTTTGCAGGCAGCAAGCAACAGGTAACCTCCCGGTCGACACCCGACGCGCTCCGAAGGATACAGTACGTCGCGTCGTCGTCACAAGAGAGCCAGGTAAAAGTAAAAGAGTATCACTTGATTATACTGACTTCAAATACTATTCGGTACATGGACAAATTAATTTATATGATTTTAGTAAAGTAAATGTTGAAGGAATCATAAAATTTATCAATTCATGTCGCCACTAAAAGTATACAGACGACGCTATTATAGACCAAGTTATTATTTCACTATCAAGTTTAATTATGTTTACTTGTCGGGAATATTGAACATAAAACTAAAAGTTCTATTTAAAGGCAAACAGTATTATTTTATAGGTAAATAAATTAATGACAAGGTAATAAAGCTGCGGTCAGTAAATACCAATAGGTAGCCGAGAAATCTGAGACTCATAGAATTACACATACTAATACTAGAGGTAACAACAAACTATGAATCAATGCGTACCTATTAGAATGACTTACACAAATATTTGCTACCTACATATTCTTAACATTTGAATTGTAATCCCAAATAAACTTCTAAATATACGTTGATGATCACATCAATATAAGTTTACTTACGACGAGACAAACATTGACGAAGAAAATACAAAAATAAAATAACGATAGAAAACTATGAATGATTCAACATCCACATCCTTGACTCGCAACAAATCCGTTCAGAAAGCGGAAACTGACACACGTTGAGATCACAACTTTAGGTCCCCAGATGCAAACACTTCAAAACAAACTGAAACACAGCGGAGTTTCTTCAGGTGCAAGTGGGTGCAACCTTGAAGTCCTTGGACGTTAAACCGAGGAAACACAATACTCAGGCGACAACTTTAGCTAAGATTTACGATCTGGTTTAGGTGTTGGACTAAGGTGTTTCACGTACTTCGTCTCATGCTGTCGGAAAGCGTTCGAGGCGAGCCCGGCCCCGCGTCCGTGCTATCATTTAAATATAACTTGGGACGCCGCCGTCTGTCGCCGGCTTTATTTTTACACCACCGATTGTATGTGGACAGACACAACGCACGCTGTCTCACGGGAGACGTTATGGTTCGCGCGCGACACTGAGCCTGCAGCGGATAACACTGAAAGATACGTGCCCACAAAGCGACGCCCACAGCGCGAATGACGGGCGGAGCGCGAGCGGCGTCCCCCTGGGCCTGCGCCCCGCGCCCGTGGCCGCCCCCGTGCAGTATGCACCGCTGCACAGCCTCCACATGGCTCCGCAAGATAACGCGAGCACCGAGCCGCGATCGCACACAACACTCATCAGATACACAAATGTGGCGCGCGCGTTGCAATTAATTGACGCCTAAACACTGCAATATAACTGACTAAGAAATTTATAAAAGGAAAAATGCGTAAGGTCGACAAGCCATTTAGGTACCAGCACACAATTACCGAGGAAATATCTTATCAAGACAGCGAATACGATAAAAATATCAAGACTTCATAATAGATACAAAGAAGCATTGAATGTATAAGAAGAACAACTATTTTATAATGAAGAAAAAATTAAACAAAATTTTGATAAGACATTTCAAGAATAACGAATCTTCTCATGAAGTCACAACCGTTTAAGATAAAAATAACGCGAGCAGATATCGTAAATACATGCACACAATCATTTTAGCGCAAGCCGTTTTGGTAGCAGTTCTGAAAATCCGACATCTGTCGGAAGCTGATGCTTTTTATAGTTTACGAGGAGCACTAATACTTCTTCCACATGTTATTAGAGAAACGCAAGCAATAAAACCTTACAGAGCTACCTAATCGGAATGCTATTAATCCAAAGCTTTTATGACCAACACGTATTCTATTTTATTTTCTCTCTAATTTCCGTTACCTACTTAGTTCAGAGATTACTCAAAGTGCATTCGCACAAGTATGAGTCGTCTTTTGTGGTAGTATTATCGCGCAGATTTGATGATGTGCTGTTGTTATGTCTAGTTTAATGTGCTGCGTGCGATTCCTCCACGGAACAAGTGGCTCTCGTGGTCACTGTACCCGATACATTGCCTCAATCAATAACCGCTGTACGGGACCACTGTAGAATAATGCACCTCAAGGATGTCCGCATCAGTTACACATGTGAAACCGAGGGCCACGTGTCGATTGCCAAAACGTATGCAAATTACTGTTATGAATTCAAATAACATAACTACTCAAACCAACTACACTATTGTTCTCCTGTCCCGTCTATGACATCAATTTGCAAATAATCGTAGTTATTAGTCTAATGTGAATTGCGATTGGGTTTCTGAAATTGATTAGCAAATCAATTTGGCTATTATTTTACCCCGCATTTAATTGCAAGCGATATAATGCTGGTGTTTCCTGTGGGAAATCTCCAGTAGTGCTTAAAACATGCCATCAGAACCTCATCAACAACATCGATGTTGAGTATCAATCATGTGGCAGTCTACGAACTACTTTCACATTACATACAGCACTGATTGTTGATATTATGGGAATAGGTCGCTGGAGCTGTGCACCGCACGTGCAAAACTAGTTCCTTAGATTCGGCAAACAGCTCGGATGTTTCTGGTATCGGTAAATGTACACGAAAACCAATTGAAGTTGCGAGTGCTGCAATTGCAAGCGATCGTATAAATCGATTTGTTGAAGATACGAGTAAAAGGGGCAATCGATCAAAACGAATTTGATATGGAACGCTGGAACAAAACACAGATGATAAAAAGTAATTAAAACAAACAGGCACACGCGAGCTACGCCTCTCAGATATCGGAAAAACAATTCCGTCGTGACTATTGCAAATGGCATTCGGTTCCGATCATGCTGCCGGGGCGAAAGGTCATCATCGCACAGCGCGCAGGCGCCGGCGATCTAGCGACCTCTAGGATTATCCAACTCGATCGATAAGGTCCCGAGGGGAGAGCGCGGGACGCGGGGCGTGATACGGGCCAAAGAACATAATTTATTCGGCGGCAGAGTGGCGCGCCTCGGAGGTGCCGCGCCTGCTCCCTGCGCCCGCACATCTCCTAGCTCCTTTCCAAACAGGATCCTGTCACTATTTTTTGTAGCCCAAGGATTAAGGAGTATCGTGTTTAAACGCAGGTTACGTAATAGTTTTTACACACCCTTAATCTTTTGAGGCTTTAGTGCAGAGGGTCATGTTTTACTCATTTTAGTTTTATATGAATTTTGGTGATCAGGAGTTATTTCACTATCTTGTGATCTGTTAGCGACCTATTCGTATGAAAATAGCACATCGCCGTCAATATTTGCGCTTGCGCATACCATTTGGTCTCGACCAGTCACTTGAATTGACAAGATCGTTACATTAAAAATATTTTTGTGGGAAATTAATAATATATAATTGATCATTAACAAGACCACTTTTTAATTGCTTAGTAAGTCACGTTTTTTGGTTTGGGATCTGTATAATATATGCCAAGAGATGCCCACGCAAGAATGCTAAATATGCATATTTTCTCCGTATCTGCGTTTGTGTTTTTATCATCATTAACATATTCGTGACAATTGGTACTGGCTTTGAAATCATTTCTAAATTGTTTGGGACATAGCAACGAATGGCAGTGTCAGATCACAGAGTCGGAGTACATTGGATTCGTGATAAAGTTGACAACAAATCAATATTTACAAAAAAATCCAAGCGAGTGTGAAGTGTTATCTGGTTACCTGACGTGAGAATTACTGAGTATACTCTTTATCTCTTTTACCAACTATCTCAAGTTTATTAACCTGCCGTACTCTGAGATAAGATGCGAAATTAACATAAAAATACCTGCTTAAAACGTGAATGTTATTTTGTGAGAAATCTTCGATTTAATCGTACAGAGGTGTACCTATAAAAAAATTACATTAAAGCAATAATTATGAACGACGTTTCAATTAATGTATCCTTCAAATAAAAACAGATCGAATTTGTTGCCAAAAGTACTATATAAAATTTTTTTGGTCCTTTGAGACGCAGTTCAAATATGCAGATCAACAGTGTAGATCTTGGGTTTTTGTAGATCTTGGGTTTATTATACATACTCAGGATTGTTATATACCTACGAACGTTAAGTTTTTCACAGTTTCATGTAACGCATCAAGTACATCGCTTATTTTTCAGTCACTTACCGTTTGTCTAGATTTTGGAAAACGTATCTATCTACTCGAACGCAACATCTGGTAGCTGATACATTTCGAGTACAATTAATACATCTGATAATTATTATTCGGACAAAATTTGTTACAGAAATAAATAATAATTACTCATGTACTTATTTTAAAAACTAATCAATATTATCAGAGTTTATTAAAGATAAGGGTCGATACAGAAATAGTAACAAGAATTAAGAAACTAGGGCAATACGTGACAAAGCCCACGCTCACCGGTCTATGAGCTTTGATTATAAACATTTGTGTTGATTAGTTTATTAACGAGATATCTCACTTGATTCTTGGTTTATTTTTTAACAATAATAGAAGTATTTAATTGTACAGCACATCAACTTACCACAAAATGGCAAAAATTTTCAGTCGATTTTGTAAGTTAATCATTAACATTTTTAAGTTTAAAATCATTTGGAGAAATTTAACAGGTTTGTATGACCTGATAGGCTGGCGACTGTACTTATCACACCTAAAAGCTTGAAATATTGAAAAAGTTGACCGTGGTGCCAAAATATTTTCAAACGCTAACTTTTTTGTTAAAAGTAATTTTCTTGTTCCTTCATCATCGACCCATTACATCCTCCCACTGCTGGGCAGGGGTTATCCCGATAACCCCTGCCCACGCACCACGCTACCCTACTGCGGGTTGGCATTTTTTTTTGAGTTTGTTTTTTCTTATTCAACGAAAATTCAAAACGCAAAATGCGCAAGCGCGTATGCATTTTTGTTTCTTAAAGCCTTTATCTGGGAATCACATAAAATAAAATCCATATCTAAGAAAACCTACTAAAAAAAAGTTGGGTTCGGCATATAAAAGCTCTCTTTAAATAACTAAAATATAAATCGGATCGCATCGCAAAAAGCGGATGGATTAATGTGTACAATTATAGCAAAACTTGCATCTGCGCATTGAATAAAGGCACTATGTAGTGGAAAATTCGCATTCGACAAGACTGTAAAAATACCATTAAGGCATCGAAATTGTTACTTTATATCGTTTTGTATATTTAAAAAGAAAAATAAGTTGACAGGGAGCAGATTGTAAGGAAGCGGATCAAAACAAAATATTTGTAGCAATGTGTTCTAAACGATACCAATTATTTGCATACAACTCCGAAAACAGTGGGTCAAAAGTATCAAAAGTGTTTAAAAGACTAGTTTTACTGCAGACTTTAATTACTTTTAAAGTAATTCTTAAGCCTATTTATTCTGAAGCGATTGGAAATAGTGTTATAGTCAGTTGTCGGCGTAAATACATCGGCTACGTAATTGACGCCACGCGGAGGCGGTCAGGTGACTGTATTAACATGCTGATGGATCTGCACTGCATATTCATGCGCACACGCAGATTGCAAGTAATGTCGTTTTCTATGCGCGACCCACTCGATTGATCGACGACCGTTACCCTGAGGTAGCGAAGCCGGTCAGTACTGTATGTAATATAACTACTTGAATTTATACATTTTACTATATATTCATCGGTTACATTTGCAGCGTTTACGCAAAATAAACTCTATCATTATCATCACGGCAGGATATAAAACTTTTTTATTTCGCGGTTGGGTCACGCACCTTGTTTCAGAATGTAGACGTTTCAAAATAGATTTGTGAATAACCGTGTTTTATGACAATTGTGCAACAGGGGCCAGAGGTCAAACGCGTTAGTGTACACGGCACGATACCGCGACTCGCTCCATTTGTAAGGAATCTATCAAAACAACAACATATAATGGTACATCATTATCAGTCGTGAATGGACATCGTTTGTTCGCAATAGATTACGCGTTTAATTGTCAACACACTTGCACATCATTTGATAAAGGCTATTGATACAACGAGGTGAGGACGTCATTGAGTAAACTTTTCATATTTTACGTTAACACATTCCAAGGAGATAGCAGTCCCGAGCCCAAATAATCAGGCCAGTCAATAAATTCGGTAGCCAAAATGTTCCACGATAGGCTGTTAACTTTTATGAAAGCCAAACAGTGCGCAATTTTAGGTCGAGCGTAATCTGTTAATCACGACGTGATAATCTTAATTGTAGGGGCGCGGTCGTTATCAGCGAGGAGAGAACTTCACTATCTCGTCTGCCTATCTTGAGGTGATAAACATTTTATTTTTGTCGAGTGTATCATGCAGTGTGGCGATGGGCGGCGTTGTGCAACCGCCCCGTCTTCGAGACACTCGGCGTATGACAAATTGACACGTTAGAAAAACGCTAATATATATGTACTGCAGGGCAGATACGACAGCTCAGCACAAACTGGTACACAATATACTACGCAGTTGAATTGCGGACACGATATCATATCAATAGATATGGAGTACAAAAGATACGTAATTTACTAAGATACAGAGAATCTAATCGAAAAGATTACTGTAGTGGATTACGAAGTCCACATCGCTCGAATAGAATTATACAAACAAATGAAAACAAATCGTTTTGACAGTAACAGATGTAATTAATGATCTGTCTATGAACGTTCATATGGATAAAAAGATTACGATTGAAAGATACCCACAAATCCGATAGTGGGCGATAGTTGGACAAATACACACAAATTGAACGTCACTCAAACTGGAATCAATGTCGCAATTTAATGTTTTGTTTGTAACTAACAACGGACAGTCATATTAATGGTAAGAGAAAAGAAACTGTATACGTAGGCGAATAAGTCACTTTAAATGAGAATCTGAATATGTACACTAGCAAAATAATAAAAATAAAAACAACAATACAGAACCATACAACATGACAAGGCGATACCAGTTAACAAAGGTTTAAAAGCTTAATTGATAAGAATAGCAACATGTCTTTTAGTACGTGATATAGAAATAATTGAGCTATACTTTTTGTGAGTGGACAGACACAACAGTAACAACAATGAAGCATGGAGTTTTAGAAAGTGTTGTTATGAAACAATTTTTAATGAAACTCTAAATAATGAATTCAGAATCTTTAGAGAAGCTAGATTTGAGTCCAATGAGCGCTAGTGGGCGAGACCTGGCAAGGTTGCGTTTGCTAGATTTGTATCTAATATGGTCCTTATATGTGGACGTATAAGATACATTTTAGGGGCAGGTAGTAGACATGAGTGTGCCAGATGGACACGGTACGGCACGACAGGTGACGCCCACAGCGAGAAAGTCGTGTCTGGTCGGCGATACATGGCCTCGGGGGTAACTGAGTTATTGGACTATCGCTCGACGAACGCCGAGCCGACTGAAAGCTAATCAACTGAATAATTTTATTACTAATACAATCAAGACTTTTGACTGTACTTATTCTTATTTTAAATTTCTAAAACCACAACACTTCAAATACTTTTTTATACACGTTGCTTGTTCCACGTTATAAATTAACATACTCCAATAAATAAAATGACTAAAAAGCCATGTTTAAAATTTCTCTCAACCTACGAACCAAGGTTCGTATCAATGCACAACAATTTTGTCGTAACTCACATCTTACGAACAATTCAACTTAACAACCATAGAAATCGAAACTGTAGTGAGCTAGCGATTCTGGACTTTATTCCATCAGATTTAAAGTTTTATACTTACAAAAGAGGATCATTAATAATGAGAAACGATAAGTTGTCGCGACGGTGGCGATCCGAAACCAAGGCATAAATCCACAAAAAGGATGTAACAGAAGCTCAGCTCTATAAAATACGAGTACGTGATAGCAAGTAAGTTACTCAGTAATCATTGTGACGCTGAACTGCCAATAAATTAGCGAATAAAGAATTAGTAAGTATAGCTGACACGTTGGAAGTAAATTGTCTGTCACGTGTCTGAAACGTGACTGAAATTATTAAGTAAGACTATTTCTGATACTCAATAGCGCTCAGAAAGAAAACAGTAAATTAAGTTAAACGTAACGTCACTTTGCAAACTTTAGGTACGGAAAAGTCGATTAACTTTAAGAATGGGTCTTCTGTCCCTAGCTTCCATACATCGGCTCCAGAATTCGCGTAGGCGTGTGCAGGCGAACTTTTGACCGGCGCGGGCGCACTGTGTGGCCGTATTGCGTAACTGTAAAGCAGCTTTACTTCCCTCGAACTATATATTTCTTTCTTTTAGATATTTCTCATTTTTCTTTTAACCACTGTGGCGCCGTTAACGAATTTCTTCATCGTTCAAATCTCAAGTTACATTATGATTATGTGAATTATAAAAAAATAGGCGAGTGCATTTTAAAGTACAAGCGTTAGATCCGGATTCGAGAACAAAAAACTTAGTTCAAATGTTATGTTATAAAAAAAGCAAAACTTAGGAGAAAATAGGTAAATATATACATACTTATGTATTTTATCTATACATACTTATGTATTTTATCTATATCGACTGGCTGCGCAACTGCTACGCAAGAGGTCCTGAGCTCAAATAGTGTTACTGGGTTTTTTCAATGAATTTCTCAATAGCAACTCCGAATTTGGATTTGTGCCTGGTTAATGGCAATAGGCTCGCCCCCTATTAGATGGGACCTAAAAATATCGGGGGAAATGTGAGTGAACATTAGTACATCTTTACCTAACCCTTCGGGGAAAACAAGCGTAACGGTATACTATCACTCACTTTAACGGTGAAGAAAATCATCGTGAGTAAACCTGCATGCCTGCATAATTTTCTCGACGGAGTAGTCTGGTCCAGTAAATAGGTTGAGGAAAATAAAATGCCAAAATTAAACCATTAAGACAACTTTTTAACTGCTGAGAAATGCTTAGAATTTCATGAATTTATATGTCTATGTTGCCCGAGCTATTATATAAAATTATAATGGTAATGGGTGTCGTGTGTCAGCCGTAGGTTCGACGTTAATGTCGCGGAAGTCGCCTACGCGCCGCGATTAAAAACGCTCACGACTAAAGGGTCGCGATCGCGCTTTACTGCTTAGATTGATTTAAGATAAAAGTAATTACTACCAGTTTAAGTGGGTTGTTAGCATCGGAAACACCTATTCTAGAAGCTCTAAGCAGATATTTAAGAGGATTACAAAAGTTATATATTTTCACCGGACATAAAGAGGATTCAAATATGCGTTCGTTACACGGGACTAAACCACTAAACTACCGGTTTCTTATAAGGATTTTATTTCTAACTGACCTCCTTCTGCAGAGGCCTGGTTCCTATCAGTGAATTTTTAATATGCTCATTAGAAATGCTAAACAAAGCAAGCTCAACAAAATTAAGTTTCAAAAATATTCATTTAATCCAACCTGCCATATGTAAAATAATACAACGCTTTAAAACACTTCATTTGCTTGGACGACCAAAAGTGTAATTTGATATTTTATCACCAGAAAAGAGCGTTCTATCCGGATCGAAGGACAAAAAACAACTTAAGCCATCGCGTTTTTGGAGTGTTCCGTACAGTAAATCCCATTTAAAAACAACAGTTACTAAAACTAATGAAAGTAAGGTTATAAAAATAGAATATCATTAGTAGGATTCAAAACTAACGTAGCGTTGGTTGCAAAGAGGAGGCCTATACTCAGCACTCAGCAGTATACGCAAATAGTGATTAGATAGATTCATAGACAGAGGTTATCGAACTCAAATTTCATATCGAAACAGACGAATTCGTGTCTGCCCACGAGTAATTAAAAAAAACCATTTCAATACAGACAACCAAATTCCCGGCATTTCGTTACGTCAACTAATACACGGTTTTTAATGTGAAACTAAATACTGCCTATTGACAGCTGCGGTGTAATCGAACTCGCTTGTTCCAGCCCGCGTAACCGACACTAATGACTATAAAAACAAAAACCGGTGTAAAATAAACAATGCATTACATGGTCTTTCAGAACAAAAATAAGCAGCTTTTTATTCTTTAAGTACAGAAATGACGCAGTTAAGAGCAGTGGGTAGTTCATGACTAGGTGACTATATATACTGTTGAATAATTCAATATTGTGATCTTTAAAGCTTGCCAGAACAGAAACTCTCTTAAGTCGACACAGGAAAGAATTGAATCGTCAAAAATTGTTTAAAGACATTGGTCATAGGCGCTAAAGTGTCATAAAACTTGCGTTCACATATTGATACGTGGTCGTAAAGCCATTAGATAAGCGTGGCGCATCCGATCGGCGTAGAAAGCTCACCCACGCGTGCCGAGAGGTCACCACCGCCCACACTACCCCTCGATTACTGTTGAGAAATAAGAGAACAAGCCTTCGAAGGTGCTCGAAGGTGTTCGTCGACCAATTACCGTAAATTGATGATTATTGCGAAACAGCGCGGTGGGCGCGCGCCATTAGCGATGCGATCGAGGGCGGATTGAAGACATGACTGATTGCACCAATAAAACGCTAACAATATGATCCACGAGCCACAAGAAGACGGAACAAAAAGTGGGTAGTACATCAAACTTAATGGATGTGACAAGCTTTTTATGAAGTTAATACTCAACGAGAAACTGATAATGCATCAATGTCATAAAAAGCATAGCTGAGTAAAAGTAACAGTTAAAATAAATTCGCTTAGTAAAGTAACGCCATTATTACTTTTTCTTAGCTAGGTATGTTATTATCGAGGGCATAAAAGAGTATTATCTAGAAAAGAAGCACGTTTTACAATTTAAATGTCGCCAAACCGATCAAGTTTAGATCAGCTTAAAAGCGATTCGTGACTCTCGATCACGACTTTCGAAAGGCACTAACACCAAAAGCAACAATTTCAGCATTTTAATTTCCAGAAATAATACCTAATTACCCCACTGAAAGGTGTACCCAATTTTGTAAGCATGTCTGTCGAAGCCACAGCGAAAACACGAATTATGATCGACAAATTGATGCCTATACCCGCATCCGCGATATTTGGGCACGGCGCAAAAAAATAATTAGTATTATACAGGGGGGTAATTTGCAATACGATGAAAGCTCTAAATAAGTACGTATCGTTGCGTTAATACGCGTATGTTATAATTACGGATGTGAGTATCATCACAAGTGCAAATCGGATGCGCTTTCAATCGACGGCAGAATTTATAATAGGCTTTTGTTCTTATTTAAATTATATGAGCGTAACCATATTAGTATTCTCACATCGTGTATTGATGCCCAGATCGTTATCTGCCATCGGGAAAGTAGATTTCAGATAAACAACAAAGAGAAAATTAGATTGTAACGTTAAATCTACGATATATCTCAAGAAGATGGCTCCTGCGTAGAATTTATAAGAACTATTGAAACGGATCTAAGTAATCGTTGACAAATACTGATTATAAATTTCTTCCTCCTTGTTACAGTTTCTAGATTGGCCGGTGTTTCAGGCAATCACAGTCTAGTAAAGCAGATTCCGTCACATATCACTACACTGATTAACGATACTATCAGAATCCTGATACAAGTCGTCACTTAACACCCACGGGGAGAGATAGGGATGTCTCTTCCTAGCGTAGGCACAACTGATTATAACTATCCCACCCAACATAATTTATTAATGATACAACATTTATTTTTAGCATGCTATTTAAGAAGACAAGAGTAATTATATAGCTTCTACATGATAATAAAGGACATTATAAAAATAAACAAAGTCATTGAGTAGCACATATCTGGTGATGCTATATTAACGTCGATAAGGTGGGGTTAAGCGTACCATTAACCCTCCTACGATGATCAATAACTGAGGAACAATTAGACGACTGTCGCATTTTTTTTATGAGTTTCCAAGTTCAATAAAAGAAACTAGTGTGTATACTTTTTATCAGTTTTGTTAGTAGGTATTTAAAATTTTCATAACATAAAGACGTATTTCAGACGTGTGACGTCAGTGTTTGGGGATCGTTTCCGGTTATACACAAAAATGAGCTTTTAAAATAATATTTATGTTTCAACATCTCATTTCGTGTAATGTTCGCAAATAGATTTGAAACATTTGAAATCTTATCGAATTTGAAGTCACACTAATCCTAATTCGGATAGTCTACGCATTAGGTTTTAAATAAATGATATCACAGTATAATTATAGCATTTATCAAATTAATATATATTTTTCCGATAACATGTTAGTAGATTATAATAATTGGTTGTCAATGATAGTATAAAATAAATCGCTGCCAGCCACCTGACTAATTAAATTAGTAGCCTTCGCGAAAACAGCAGCCTTAAAACCGGTTCAAAGGTAATTTGATATTGATACACGTACATATATTTCTAGGACATGACGAAGCTTCAAAAACTCCTATTATTAAATAAAAATCGTAGACACATTATTACATCACGTTTTATGTTCTCTATTCAGCAGAAGAGTATGATTTTATTGAACTCAATTGTAAGATTATGATATAAATAATAACACAACACAATAGAACAATCTACAAATTGTAATCACAGCACACACTATATAGACAGTGTTTATTTTTATGTATCTGGAAGCTGTCCAAATGTCAAAATCAACATATATAACAAACCAAACACGGCTAATACAAATAAAAACAAGCATACCAATCAAAGTACAGCTATAACGAACTTTCGTGAAGATGAATGGAGCGGTGATCAAGATGTTACTATAGATGTGTATGCAAATAGCCGTGGTCCATTGATGGGGCCCATTGAGAGAGTAACGGGCCCAGACTGGTCTGCAACAGTGCCACCGGTCTGCCGGTTATTAACACGCAACCGTACACATATGCATAATGATTATTATCAATTTCAGATAGTATATCGTATAACTGGATTTCTCAAATTTCCTTTACGCAGGGAAACGCATTAGACATTAGATTGAAGACAAATATAGGTATTAGAATTGCAGAGTATTTTGGAAGTAAAGACTAGGGAACCACTCTTGTAGTTAGACTAGAAAGTCTATTGTTTCAGCTTCGAGTATGAAATACTAGTATTTCTCCATATCTACTTCAAATTATGCTTTACAGGACGTCAGGGGCTGACGCAGGCCTGCTTAAAGTTTTTACCTAGTTTTTATTTGGCCATGAGTGTAAATTGTATGTATATCTATATATATAAAAGGCAATGTCCCGACTGACATATCATCGCCCAGCCGAAACCACTAATGATAGAACTTTGAAATTTTGTGAGGATATTGCTTTTATACTCTAGGCGTCATTTAAGAAAGGATTTTTCGAAATTCATCCCCTAAAGGGGTGAAATGGGGGTTTAGAGTTTGTATGCAACTCTGTCATTTCTAATTTGAATTTAATGAAATTTGGTATTAAGCCTCTAAATACAAAATAATAAAACATGTTTTTGAAGATTTCGTAAATTTCATCCCTTAAAAGGGTAAAAAGGGGTGTTAAAGTTTGTATGGATTTTTTTTTGTTTATTATCAAAATTACTTGAAATTCAATATTTAAGCTCTTCAACATAATTAAAGAAATACGTGCTTTTGGATTTTTTTAATTTCGTCCCTTAAATGGGTACAAAGGGGTGTTAACGTTTGTATAGTTTTATTTTTATTTTTTATCAAAATTACTTGAAGTTCAATATTTATGCTTTTCAATATAATAAAAGAATCACGTATTTTTGGATTTTTTAAATTTCAGCTCTTAAAGGGGTAAAAAGGGGTGTTAAAGTTTGTACTGAAAATATTTTTTTTATTATCAAAATTACTTGAGATTAAGTATTTAAACTCTTCATTATAATTAAAGAAACACGTATTTTAAAATAAATTGTTTATTATCGTGCTTGAACTCATGCATTTAAGCTGTACAATTCAATAAGCAACAAAATTTTAATTTCACTTTCACCCCTTAGCCGCGTGAAAAGGTTAGGTTAGGTACTGCCCCCATGTAGTGCAAGTAAAGAATCATTAGAGAAGAAGCGTTAGTATTAACACCTATTTTTTATTATTACCTTTAGAACGGAATACGTTATGCATTACGTTTAAAATAAATAAATACGAGATTCACAATATTCGAAAATCATATCAAAGTTGCACATATTATTATTTAGCCAACCATTTTGTGTCACGCACTTACTTTTGGCTAAAATACAAAGTCGGGGCATTGCTTTAGCTGTAGCTGCATCTGGAATAGCACGTCTTTTGGTGGGAAGGTAGGAAAGCGGCTCACTCTGTCTTTAAAACTTCCGCTTAGTCTTATTCGTGTCGAAAATCCGTTGTGCAATAATATCTGAGCAGAGTGACATGGCTCAAATTCTCCGAAATCGCAGATTTATCGTGTGGGATGAGATAACTAATGCACACAAAGGTGGAATTGAAGCACACGCTAGATTCTTAAAGATGTCAGAGGCAGCAATAGAGCGATAGGTGGAGTTCCTGTGTTGCAGGCGGGGGAATGCCGTCAGATTCTATTATACCTAGAGGAACCCGAGCAGACGAAATCAGAATATTCTTAACATCGTCATACCTATAGCCATACCCAACATAATGATTATCTGTAAAAAGAAATATGAGAGATACGGTTCTTGGAACGTTTTCAGAGGTATTACTTAAAATAGGAAATGGGGATTATCCCGAATCCGAGACACCTGGAATGCTGCTACGTGTCATTAAATGATTTAACCTATGTAACGGAACTAGAATGCGAGTAAACCGCATTGCACAAAAATATTTAAGAGCCGCTGTGATAACTGGATGTATTCGGGGGAATCACTTTTCCTACCTCAAATACCACTGATACCATCCGACTATGTTTTTGAGTAAGATTTCTGCTTTGCAATGCCCATAAAAATAATTCAGGGTGAGTCATTAAGGGTGATAGGCATGGATTTAAGAGAACATTGCTTCCTTCATGACCAATTCTTCGTTGCCTGTTACAGAGTTCGTACTAATAACAGTCTGGTCATTTGACACCAGACAGAAAAAGCACCAATGAGCAAAGTGGTTTACCTCCCCGTGGAAATCAATCCTACGAGAACTCCAGAATAGACCATCGCTCTAGCTATTAGAACACTAATGCTGCTCATTTAATAACAAATATAGGTACATGTAATTTCGGAAAAACTTAACCCGGCAAAATCGTGTTGTCCACGCGGGCGAAGCTGCGGGCGGAAAGCTAGTGTTAAATAAAAAGACTGTCCGACTAAATATTGATTATTATAATTTTAAAATAGTCATTTCTCCAAAGCTAGACATTTTTATTAAACACAGGCGCTTGAGAGGACTGTTTCCAAAAGCAATAAATATCCCGCAAACTCAGTTAAAGAGATTAATTTAGCATACATTATATTCGTTTTATTAGATTGCTTTTAGTCATTGACTAAAACGAGTCTCAACTCGTTTTCGTCAATGGACAAATTAATGGTCGAAAGGCCTTCCTTTTGACCATTGGTTTCACACACAAAAATCACCTAGAATTTGCCATGTTGGAATCAATACAAAAGATTTACAAAGTATGCTTCTTAATCGCCCTTTTACTGTGAGAAATATTCTTGCAACCATATAAATTTTCAACATGCCAGTGAAGTATTTAGCAGAACTATTAATAGGAGTTAAATTGAAGACTTGAAGACCAATAAATCACTCTCACAATAATACTGTGCTCAATTACGACTCCAAAGACCATTTCAGACGAGTCTCGGTCCATGTAAGGCAGAACTTTAATTTGTCCAGTGTTGGGTGTGTTGATTTTAAATTGTTGCTATATACGAAACTAGTTTCGTCAGTTGCGAGTCGTGACCTCTTACTTATTGGTCGTAGACGAGTCGCAAGTAGTCGGGATCGGATGGAACTTTCTTTTTGATTAAACATTTAGTCTTTATGACATTGGCAAAGCACCTGCACTTTAGTAATGACGCTGGGGAAATCTGCTCGCTCCTAAGTTGTAAGACATAACTATACGTATATGTTGTTCTATGGCTATCTGAGAAAACAAGCAATAACCCATTGATTCCGTCCAATAATATGTTTTTTGTCGGCATCTTTTCTCCGGGTATAAACCCAGAGAAAAGCTGCCATTTTCTCACCGGTTGTTGGAGAGATGTCGAAGGCCAATATCATGTTAGCAAGATTCCAAATATAGCTTGTAATAATTTATGTAGATATATCGACTTGTTATCCGGCACATAAATCATCAAACTGTAAATGAGAAGTCAATATTTAGTTAAACTCGCAAGAAACATAACCAGAATATAATATAATTATGTAGTAATTAATAATTTCATGTGTACGGCATTACAGTTATAAATTGTGGTGTAATTTTTGATCGTTACACTTAAATCACATTATTTTTTAGAGTAAAGATTGATAATAATACATTCGAACTAAATTATTATTATATAAATCGTTGTAAGTATCAACATATAACGTTCTCAAATAGATCAGACAGCCATTATTATAGTTCGATGACATACATCAAACGCAGATAATATGCACACCCGAGAACAATCGGGTGATATTATGAATATCATTGCAGTTATTACGCAAGGAGCACCTACGACTGTTACATTACATACAAGTATAATGGACTAGCCTACACATGTTTCAAAGGCGATACGTGATGCAACTATCTTAAAACAATATATAGAATTCGAGCGTATTCAGTATAGAAATGACTTCATAATTTCACTGGGCACACGCACGCACCCATTCGCGGGAGTGTGTGACGTTTGAGCGAACTCACACAGACATGATATCCGGCCGCGTCTGTGAATGACGCTTACGCATGTTTACTACCGCTCTGTGGCCGGCTGTCGATCATTTCGGTACGCTATTACGTCATCGTTCATTACAGTACCAATTTCCACGTCTGTATATCGCGAGCGCATGCTATTGGCGTTGACCTTTTTGGACTGCTTGCTTGGATTCTTTTCAAACGCTGTCACATCTATTGCGCACTTTAAGGCGGGTTAAGACGTTTCCATTCGACGACCCGGTAGCATCGCCAATTTAAATATTTACGATTTTAGCTACTGTTGTCCTCACTTTAAACGTTTGTTATTTAGATGAGGAGATTGCCACCAACTTACGAAGATTCTTGAAGAGGAATAAAATTAATTCAAACGCGGCGATTCAACACTTCAATTCATTGATGACAATGTAGTACTGATAAAATGTGAATTAAATTAGCATAAGTATTTATGGCCCAATACGCTCGCTCGATCGTTTAAAAGAACTGAATTTAAATGCAAATTGCCTTCCATTACAAATATCGAGAGTTCGTGTCTACGAGACCCTTAAACTAACGTTACTAGAATTTAAATAAGGCCTCCTTCCTGCGGTCATCGCTGAGCTAACTCTCAGCAACCGTCCGATGAATTGATAGATACGTAATTAGGTACTGCTTTTATTTCGTCTACAGAAATTGCATTACAATTATAAAACGACAAGTTTGTGAACAACACTGTTGCATCCCGACCTCAACACTATTATCGTCTTTATATCGAGAGTAATTTATTTATAGATATTTTAATAGCTTCCGAGATAAATAATTTAGTCTGCGATACGTAGACACCATAAATTTTATTGAATTTCCTTTACGAGTAAATAATAAAATGACATTATAATCGCATATGTTCTCTAAATTCGGAGGAGCTTTTATAGCTGTGTTTTATTGCGACATGATAGTTTTATCTCATATTGACACCTAAAATCCTTTAGATAATAACTTCCCTTTAAAGTATATTAAGAATTTAAGACAGGTTTTAGTTATTTATGTAGAGTTTAATTAGGTTAGGTGCAATTAAACCAATTTCGCAACACGTTCATTAGTTGCGTTCATTGACTCTTCAAAACTTATGATTGATGTAATAACATCATAATTTGCGAGTGCTTACAGAAACGTTTACGTTTCTGAACCGTTAATTATCTCAAGCTGATATCCGGTGATCCAGGACGATTAATGGAAAACGGATGACGTCATTTGCCTCCGTATAAACATTACTTCCGACAGTTCGTGTCCACCCGCTTTAATTTCCTGAAGACCCAAATCTTGGCGTGTGATCGCGGCGGCATTAAGATATTAATCTCAACTGGTTCCGTCGGATGCAAAATTATCGGACTTGTTCTCACCTAGATATTAGTTAATCAAGTAAGTGTTCATTAGATTCCATAACTGTACACCTGGAAAGGGGCGGACTTTCTTGCTGGTTATTGAAAACTAGACACCATATTATGTCTGGCGATGTTTCTGTGATGTAGTCTGCCTATGTTCTTCTGATATAATCCTTATTATTCAGCGGTAGATGCCACATTAAGCCAAATAATATTGGTACTGCAAAAGAATTGAAAAATCATACTAAAGATCCGACAGATAGTACAAACGCGGCACTTAAAAGGCAAGAGTTCATCATCCTCCTGCCTTTGTCCCCATTTATTTTGAGTCTTCGTAGTATATCGTCTTTCTCCAATCATCCCTGCGATGCAAGAGTTGTAAGTAAGCAAACTTTTGATGTCCCTATTTAACCAAAGCATTACATAGAATTCTGCAAAATCTTTCCCTTCATATCAGCTAGATATAAGTCTCGGTCAGGATAGCGGTAAACCGCACAGACGAACAGTAACCGCACATTATGCCGCACTAAACTTACAACTACCTGCTATCACGTTTCAGCGTCTTTCAATTTACCTTGGCTCAATATTGACCCCCGTTGACCACTTGCAAGACGTTTGTCCGATGAAATATATGGGTACCAGTTTAGATCTAAACTGCAGACGTACGTGGAAATATTGTAACTTTACGGTCACTTGTAGACACAAGTGAATATACAGATACAGATACAGAATATACAGATACAGTAATCAGACGATTACTGTATCTGCTTGAACATTCTTCGGCAATATTAAAAGATGGGAAAGTTAGCTTGCTATAGCTTGACGTCTGCAAAACAGTATTTTTATTTTTTAGGTTTTTTTTATGTCTGCTATTTAAATCATTATCATGAATGGCATGACTCAAGGATTGACAGATTAAGTAGACAAAACATAAAGTTAAATAACGAAGTCATTGACAATCTATTGTGGAGTTAAATAAAATAGCCTTGACTCGAGTAGGCATGTGTCCAGGTAAAGTCTGCGATGTACCGAAGGACCACAGTATGTAAAGTACAAGTGGACCACCAAATGGGTTACCAAATACTCCGATTGGTAAACATGATGTGTAGTATATTTTAGTAAGCGGCTAACGGGTGACAGAGTTCAGGCTGTGTGGGATGGTTCACAAAGTTCATACAGTTATTTACCCATTCAACATTATGTGGGTTGGGAAGTGGTACACTGAAGAGACGTTTCCCATTTACTTTGATGGAATAAAAATGTGAAACTCGTGAAATGGTACAAATACAAATCATGTGCATAGTTCACTAAATCTAAAGGTGAAACCAGAGTCGTGCATACTAATGATAAAATAAACCTGACTGTTTGACAATAACGGATTCCTAATCGTGACTGCTTTGAGCTTTACAAAGTTTACTTAACAAAATGGCAGGAATAAGAAATATGTGGAGGTTTAAAAGTCAAACTCCTTCGGTTTTGGTATGGCGGGTAAGTTCTTTCAATTTGGTCCTTTGTTCTTCGTACTGAAAGTCTAAAGAATTTACTTTGTGCAGTTACTAAGAGTTCAATTAATTTTTCTTTTTTTACATTTACTAAATGAAATCTAAATTAATTGTAAACCGCAGCGGCACCTAATCAACCGTGCGATCATACCTTGCTTTGGCAAGCACATATCGCTATGCAATTAGATAACTATAATCTTTATAGTGTTACGTAATCATTATTTATAATATGTATTGTAAATTGTGAAACGCTGTAAAATTGCAGGTGTAGACCAGCTAGACATAACACCCGGCGACATCCGTGGTGCGGTGCCAACGGCGAGTGTATTTGCGCGTCGAGCCGTCTCGAACGCAACTATGCGCCCGATATAGGCATTATCTCGACATCAGGTGGGCTAGACTGAAATATTGAATGTCTTCGCATGGTTATAAATAACTGACTATTATTTAAGATGGTATGGATATCAGTTTTTGATCTGTTGTGCTTCTTGCTGTACGAAAAGGAAGAGGGAATGGAAGGGGGCGCATGATATTTTATAACAAAATGTGGAATTAGGATTGACTTACATAGGATTTAACAGAATAAGTTCTAATGTACATATCCTGAAATTGAATAAGTGAAGGAAAAAGTGAGTCTAGTTCTTTCAAGATGTTAAGCAAAGGCAGAGTAAGAGATAACAGCGGCGAAGAGAAAAAAGAGAACATGCTGATATCGAATCTGCTTTTCCTTAGTAAGTTAAGCCTATATAATAATTGGAAATCAATTCAGTATTGATCTGTCGTTGTGAAGCTTCGTTCAGCAATGCATAATTAATTTTCTAATGATGAATTTTAATGAAACGACAGGATATAGATTTCCGCAGTAGATATTATTTCGAAGAACCATTCCAACAAAATATACAATGCTATACAGGTGCACTCGCTAAGTTCAAAGAAGAAATTCTATTTTGTGAGCGAATAGTAAATTCTATCGAACAAAGGTAAGCTAATGATTACTAGTCGTAAAACCTTACGATGTTAACGCAATCTTCCGAATGCTGAACATAAAGCCCTTTACAATATTTCACAAAAGGCACCATTTTACGAGCCGTGGGTGCAGGTACATAATCAGTGACCAAAGCACATGTGCAACCAAGCTGGAGATTTCTTGGAAAATCTACTTTTTCTCATGGTTCTGACAAAAGGACATCGCATCTGGCAGACACGATGTCGTCAGGTTTAACAACTGACAATGGGCACCATCGTCCGTTTTGAGAAAACGTTTGTTAACACAAAGAATCTACCTGCGATATACCTGCGACGCTATTGTGTAGCTCAGTCTGGTGCGAATCGTAAATAAAAGGTACCTTTTAATGAGGAACACAAAACGAAATAAAATAAATATCAAAATATATAAAAGCTACGTCTATAATAGCTAGAAAGGATATTGAAGACATTTATTGCTAAGGCACATGATGTATTTGTTAAAAAAATATATGTAGGCAATATTTCTTTAACGACGAACATTTACAGGTTTAAAAAAATTGTGACGGTAGAGCTGGAAAATAAACCTTAAAAAGATACCGCTAACAAGTAGGTATAAGATAAGCATAATGGTCTTGCCCAACCCGACACAACGTATGTCCGTAAGGAACATAAAATGTAATGGACACGTAGACTATCAGGTTAAGCCGGCCATAACAACACCATTACCTAAATCATAACGATCGCGGTAATTAGAGCTGCGCGCGCGGTGAGCCATTGACCCGACGACGACGGTTCCAGGTACTCGGCGTACTGACACCGGGAAGACAATAGCTCATTCTATTGTCATAGGAGGCGCAATCACCAACGGTAACGGAGACGCTGGAACTCATTCCACAAAGCCAGTCTTGCCAACGCGAATTGCGTGGGGCAACATCGACATTCCTTACGCAAAAATGCACTCGCTCAGATAAACTTAGGATCTGCATTCTGACTGTGTTTAGAATAATCCAACAGTATCTCTCGTGGAAAATTACGTCAGTAAATGCCTTGTTACTGTAGCGCAGATTAGCAAATGGTTTAGTATTACAATTCACTATGTCACATATTTTACACCTATAAACGATCAAGTGACATGTAACAAAACCTAAGCCCTATCACATCATGAGAAGTTAGAGCAGCCGCAATAAGCACATTCAAATAGCTAGTTTTATCTCAAGAAATATGATGATAACCGAGACAAATGTGACAGTTGGGAAATTATGCAGCCAAGGTGTCGACTAATGACGTTGTTAGAGCTCACAGATGGCCGATGTGCAGTGATGAAATCAGACTCTTTCATATCCAAGATTTATAGGCAGTCCAATTAAATTTCGAGACGGTACCGTATCTTGATTGATGTAGGAGAAAATAATATTCGGAACGGCTAATGACGTTATGTTTCGTCTGGTGCAGTAAAAAATTGAGGAATCAAAATTCATGAGTGATCTTAAATGAGCTCATGTCCAAATCAGTTGCAGCGAACAGAACTTTAGTAGGTAGGCGGATCCTTTGATAAACCATTAATTATATTCACACCTTTGTCGACCGCGACTGAGGATTCGGGTGAGGTTTTTTTCTGTAAAGCGACAATTCTTGGAAAGATGGCGGCGCGTCGGTGTGGCTAACAAAAAGTGGAAGCGCGAGCACGAGCGACTCGGATCTCGACGAATGTTTTAGAGGTCGTGACAAATTCAGAAACATAATAAAAAAAACGATATTATGTTAAAGAATCGTTTATCGATAATAATAGCTACATATGTGGGACAGAACAATTCTAACTAATCAGAAATAAATAGCGTTGATTGATTTGAAAGGTAATTACACCAATAAAGTTGATTAAGCTCTATAGAAGCAAATTAAAATTTGTGTACCAGCCAGCCAATGACGTTCTTTATAGATATAATATGCAAAAGCACATTATATCACCTTCCTTACCATTTCGCAACTATGCTGAGGTCGACTTCCAGAAACACCACATGCGGTTGAATATGCAAAAGTACACGTAGTAAAACAAAAAATACGAACTAGTAATTCAGCTCTTAAGATGTGTCCAAGTGATGACCCTGAAGATCTCACCTCGATAGAGCTTATAAGAATTCCGTGACTCGTTTTGTAGAATGACAACAAAGACTGAATTCTTTGAACACGTACCACGAAGAAGCGGTTAATTCTAACCCTGTCATCTTACTTTTTGTACCCACGATGTTTTCTGTATAAACGAGGCACTTTATTTCACACCAATTTAACAGACATTTTACATCTAGAAACATCTTAGAAATGTGGTGGTTGTACCTAATTGTTTGTTTCAGTGAAATCTAGACTTACAAAATAACAACAAAAACCAATTCGGCGATGCCAATTTATTTTAATAGAAAGGTTCGAAGCGAAGTTGAAGCATAAAATTGTGAAAGGATGTCAGATCGATTCTAATTGTTATGAATAATAATAGAAGCATGTATTCAACATACGAAATGAAAGAAGCAGTTTGGCAAAGACGACGAAAACAAACAAAACGTCAGTTATACATTTTTTCAAACAATTTCATTGCATTACATTATTTTGATTATCTTTACTCCATTTTCCGCGTTTTTAACATTAAACATTTTACTTAATTCTGTATGTTTGTTTTAACTGATCAATCAGCATTAACTACGAATATAATGCATATTAGAAAACCAGTTAATTATACAGTAGCTTGAATCAATGGATCTATTTCTATTAATGTTCAAAGTAAACTGTGTTTATGTGTTCCCAAGAAGTTCCATATGTAATTATCTACTATTATTATTAGGTCGTAACGACGAATATTACTTATTATCTTTTAATCCCAGTTTTCATGTTACCAAAATTATGGTTGTTTAAATAATTTGCGTAATCGGAGCTGTAAAACTAAAATAACCGACAGTGTCATTCACAGAGCCAAAACACAAACTAAGCTTGGCATCTAAATATAAATTTAGAAGGGAATGTAATTTATAAATTTATGAGGGTTATACCTATAGTCTCTCTAGGTGGACATTGGGAATATTTCCATATAAAATTTTGATCTGGCCTCGATTTGTTTTTTGTCTCTGACTTATGACAGGTCGAGAGCTTTTTGTTTCCAATTTGAAGATGATCCGTCTATCGCTATTAATATTGAAATGTGTTTAATATAAATACTGCATACTCGGAATAGTTTTTTTTTTATTGGACACCATAATATGAAGAAACACAATTTATAAATAATTAAAATAAGGGTAGAACGGCGATGCTATTGCTAATAGCCAACCGGATGGACAGGATAAACGTAAAAATTCAAATTTATAGATTAACAATACATACATCAGCTCAAGCCTCTACCTTCTGACAACGGTGCTTTAATAAAGGTATTATACTGTACCAACATATATGAGTGTCACATTATTTTCTTATGATCGCTAATCAATGTTATCAAACAGTCTCATTGAAACTAACATTTCAAAGCTCACAAAACTATTCACACCACCCATTGATATATCGATCGTGTCCCATCATCTAGTACCCAATCCCTGTCTACTGAAGCGGATCAGGTTCAACGCACGATGTGGGTAGGTTAGACCACGCTCGACTAGAGCATGTTAGACTATACCACGGTAGGTGCTGCGGTCTAGATCGCCGCGGTGGATCATGACACGCTCTGTCGCCCGCCTCTGAGCTTGCTGACCGCACCTTTGTTGAGGTTCGATCACTGTGCATAATCGAAGCGAAGTGTGCCGGAGAAATCCAAGATTTTTTTACAGGTTGAGGACGTTACTTAGACTTTCAATTTGAACTAGCTACTGTTTAGTGGAACACACGCTCGCAGTTGTAGATGATAGAACAGATTGCACACAAAACAATGTGGGAAATAATAAAACACTGCGGTGATAAAGTCACGGAATACATCGCAGTCACAAATTTAAGTCGAAGCGAAGTGCTTGCGGAACATCGTTACAATAATTCGACGTACACGACTCGGTGAGAATGTAGATAACAAAACAAGCTTAACTACCATGAGCTCGTAAATAGCCTAAAATGTTTACGGTTAACGTTTCGTGTAGGGGAACTAACAATTCCATTTGTTAGCAACTTCAACGAGATAGGTCAAGCGCAACAAATCATAACGCATTTGTAACGCCGAAACTGTGAGAACTGGCAAGTGTCAGAAACGCAGTCGCACGCGCAGAGATTTCATTACCGCATGCAGTTCATCCGAGAACGTCGTAAGAACAATTGAATAAATTCCCATAAGACTGGTGTGGATGATGTTGATGATATTGTACTCATTTAAATATTTCAGGGCATGGATTGGTTATTTAATTTTGTTACTTATGGCGTTCATGTCACTGCAGAGAAACGCTATCGCAAGCAATTTGTCCACAGCTTTAAACCGGTATAGAAATGTTGCACTGCGTCTATTAAATCTTTAACAGTCCAATGAGTGGAGGTTTAATACTGATTTCAATTTAGGTTCACTGCATAATGATGCCTGTGCAACAATTATGCTTGTCCAATATTACGTTACAGCATATCTTACAACTAAATATAATCATAACATAGGTTATAAATACTATCTAATCTTCCTAGCTTCTTTGAATCGTTTTTTGTGTTAAGGATAATTAAAAGGTAAATGAGTTCGTGGTAATGGTTAGTCAATATGATCAGGAGGTAAATTTTGCACTTTGAGTTTGTTAATGGCCTGTGGATATATGATTAGGTATAATAATTTAAACTGGACGTGTGAAGTGTTGAAGATGATGTACTTCGTTCGATTCGCGAAAACGCATTATTAACTGATGTATATTAACATTTGGTGATTATAACTGTATTTATAACTCAACAGTATCTACGCAACAATAAAAACTGAAATCAAGAACCACATTTGATAGTCACAATCTTCCTAAAGAGATAATTTTCAAGACAGTTAATACAAATATCAATTCATCTAAATAAATCCCACATTACTTAATAACCGTCACAAAACCAGTCTTACCAACGTTCCAATCGTGTTTCAATCAGCTTATCTATTCAAATCTACGTGTCACAGAACAATACTTGTGGTATTAGCATGAATGGTTCGGATGCCTGAAATAGTTGCGAGTGGGCTGCACGACTCGGCTGGCATGCTGCCTTTCTAACGACCAGAATGGCGAAAATATTCGTAACACCTTAAATATTATACAAATTTCAAATTATAATGTGGCGTAATTTAAGCTGATTAGTAGTTGTGACTGTAATCTCTATCTTGTCCTATCATGATGACAACCCACAAAACTCTTAGGTAACAAGTATAATTATTACTCATAGTAAAATGACGATATATCGGTCTGTAATACAAGTAAAATAACTGCTTACACGAAAGTAGTACCTCAGTCTAAGAAAAACTGTAGTGATCCTACATGTCTTTACCGTGACAGATAATAAGTAGGTTGTTTGTTTAAATACTAGAAAACTGAAGTGATGTCTTAGGTGGAATACAATTTATAAAAATCATATATTTTTAATACCGAGATAAGGGCCTCTAAAAGACTATGACAGCCTAAAGCCTGTTGCCATTTATCCAATAAAGCAACCACAAAGAATTAAACACGGCGTAGTTTATGCTAAATACCTGTCCAGATCAAATATGTTTCCATGCTCATCTCAAGGCAAAAGGACCGAGAGCTTATCCCGCGCGTGTCTTAAGCGAAATAAAGAACGAGTTATTTACTAACGTTTGTAGACGAGTTAAAATTTGCATTATTTATGTGGCCTAACAATTTGTGAAAGGAGCAGATTATTACTTTACCTCCATTAGGATGCAAACCTTGTGTTGAATCTGTGATAGATGCGTATTTCTGTGGAATCAAATAGTAATTATAACATGGTGCTTTAAATTTGACAATAGCTTTCTATTGTAACGATACATTGAAGTACATACTGAAAATTTGAATAAAGAAACGCTACAGTTTTAAAATGGAATGTCTGATTTTGACGTCAGATTTTTCCAGCCAGGAAGTAAAATTTAACAGCAGTATATTAATTTATCTTATCGCGTTAGAAGCGGATATGTTTAATCTGCACCTTAATCCCTTTGTCACGTAATCACTTCATTAAATTCTTGCCATAGAATCTTTACAATCTTGACATGTTTACAATTCTCAGCAAACGTTGGAACAGCACTCCGCTGTTGCCACATAAAACATAGCTAATCACGGGAACGTATTAACAGAACCCTGACAATTAAAAAACAAATTAAATCGTATCAATCTTGTAGCAACAATCGATTACCTATTGCACACAAGAAAGCGTGCAACTTTTGATTCGGTACAATACATTGAGAATCGATTCTTCCAGGGAATCGAGTGATGAAAAAACTCGGAGCCCATTCGAGCGAGAGTACCGAACAATGTTATTTACGTATACTTACAACGGTATCGTTGAACCGGACACAATTACTATGTGACTGGGAACTCTAATGAGGTGGTTGAAAAAATGCACGCTTATTTGCATGGTATAAAGTTGAATTTATGGAAACTGTATTGAAGTGTGTTGAGAATTTGATTTTTGTCGGACATAGTTACACAGAATATATATTTAAAAGCGTCATATTTCGCGATTCTTCGTAAATATTTTCACGCAAAGAAGCAACAAAACAATGATGCTTGATTTTTTGCCTTTGCTTTGATTCTTAAGAACTGATTTTTACAGTTTCCCTCTAGCATGATCAACAAGTATTTTCAACAAATAATATAACCCTATGGGTGCATAGTGTTATAATTGAATAAAGGTGACTTGGTCCTAGGGTACGAACCAAATCACTTTTATTAAATTGTGGTTATCTGATTTCCCCGACTGCATTACTGCCGACCAGACTATTACCGCGTCCTTTTTACTCAATCGCGTCGAATCAGCGGTCGAGTTACATTTGTGCAATGATCTATTCAGATTAGCGTCCGACCACAACGTACAACAATGACATTTGACCCTGCCCACAATGCGGGCACCTTTCTAATCAGAGTTGGTTAAGGGACGTCGCACACAAAGCGTTCTTATTCTAAATATCACTTGAACTCGAGCAAATATTCGTGTTAACAATTTGACAACACAAATTCACCTTCGAGTCGTTTTTAAGTTATAAGGGACTAAGTAGCGTTCAGTATTAGGATAATTACAACTCTATCACAAGAAATTTGAAGAGAAACGTAGGGCTAATGGCGTATTTCTAGTTATGCTATTCGCTAACGATACCCTGCCGTTTACTGTTACCTCGTTATTTTTATTTATGTTAACTCCATATATGTAATTAAAAGGCGACCGCTTGAGGTGAGGCCTAAGCGGTGCTGATTAAGGACCCCAGTGCAAATGAACGACATCCCTAACTTGGCAGTGCCTCGCCTCCTAGCTTCGCTCGCTTGCCATTAACGTACATTAGCACATGCACCGGTTAAACATTCCATCGAGGTAAAAAGTGAGCAGCCCTACAAGGAATGCTTATTTTTCCTTTAATCAGACGTACATAGGGATCGTAACTTGCCTCAAAAATGTTAGCAGGAAAAAAGCGTATGACATCAACCATGATTATAATTAAGAACGCCAAGACATAATGCTGAGGTACGACAGGATTGTGAAACAGCCTATAAGGTAAAGCCTGTTGATACGTCGTCAGCCTCAATATGGTCAGTTATTTGAATAATAGCATGGCGTGTATTCAGAGAATTACGTTAATAGCGTAAATGGTGTATTATGAACAAATTTATTAGTTAATCGGTCGTAATTGAATAAATTAATAGATCCGGAACTACGCGTTGGCAACTGGTGTAGGTACGGCATCAGAATTTACTACTAACGGTCGCCGTTAACATTTAATGTCAAAATTAATTTCATTTAATTTGACATGAAATGTCAACCTACCTTTGAAGAACTGCGTATACTTTGCCGATAGTGCGGAGGTACGTACCTGAAACAAAAAAAAAACGTTATTATTATCTCCCTAATCGTAATTTTATATTCCATAAAATAACTAAAGAACGTGCGTCTTCGGGACTATTACATTGGTATCGACATCTCGGTAATGGCAACTACGTGTCAACGGGCAACCAGGCCGATCTCACGTTTAGATTGCACACCTTTTATGGAAGACAAAGAAAACCCACTTTATCCCGTGGGTTTACGGGTAGACCCGTCCGTCTCAAGATCACGCTCGGCACAGATAACCGGGGCAAACAGCACGGCGCGGCGGGGCTCATTGGACTCAGCAAACAAACGGACGGACGGACGTGTTTGCTGTGCGCTTTACGCGTCCACATGGCAAATATTTGATCACAATTTGAAGGCACAACGCTCTCCGTCAGTCAATTAGTTAGCGGAGCTAATCCCGCTTAGTTTAAAATAACACAGATTTGTGTGAGCATGAACAACGAACACAAAATATGAAATACTAAACAGCAGTACAATGCATTCGTGGTTTTATAAAAACGGTCATCGCAGTACTATGTTAATGCTACCAATCGGGCGCATCTGCACGGGAGCGGCGCGCGCGCACCGAGCTTGAATCTAGATACGGGCACCGCACACCAAGACGCATTTGCTATTCAGCCGCCGCCACAGCCGCACGCCCTGGCGCCGACGCCCTTGTTAATCCGCTGTCCATCGCACAATGCCCGCGACAAAAAAGAAACCAACGCACCACCGACCACATGAAATAAGAAATGCAAGGACATATTTTTATAAACCAGATTTAATACAATGGATGGAGGTTCTCATGAATAACTTTAGAGGACAGGTGTATTACTTAAATTTTGAGATGAGATTTAAAATTTGTTTTATTTAATGTTATTATAGTGTACCACGTCTCGATAAATGTTTGTAGATGATAGAGCAACATAAATTCAGAGCTTAAACAGATACCTATATTAATGTCTGATAAATGTCCCAAGAATATCAAAAGACATATAGAGCGATGCAATGGAAATAAATATAACGAAGACCAAGGCGGCGTTGTTTTTAAATCGTCAGGGTGGAAGTCTTATAATTTTTCTCGGACGGCGTACAAATAAAACGCGTCCAAATGGTGCGCGATTGAAATCGGTGCGCTCGTTTAAATTCCCGACGACAAACCGAGGTGGGAAATGGTCGACGAGAAAAACGAACATCGAACACTCAAAAATGTAGAGAGCAAACCCTTGTAGGAATGTTAGTGACCACACGGATGAGAATTAAGGGGACACGTCCTTATTAAGAGCTCGCTTTGAACCGCTGCCGACCGCGTGCCGGATTACCATATAAAATAAATTAAACGTAGTTTTACTTTATTCGGCCGATCGCACTGGTTATCTAGCAAACTCAACAAAGCATTACAAATACGTAATAGAACAACACCGAAATGAACGGTACTGAAAAAATCATCGTTCAGATACCCACTGATGGCAAGGAGATACCATTTCATTGTGTACCAGAAATAGCGGTTACAAAATCCCTTGTTATCCGTAGTCCCTACATAGAGCGCAATAAACAAGTGACTTAAAAGGCGTTGTCCGAATACGAAAATGGAAAGTAAACAGGACATTTCCGCACACATGTTGGTCGCGGCTGCCTTCCCAGAAAGGATAAATCTCGCTCTTTTAAGATACCCAACACGCTTAGAGCTTTCTCAGTCGCTGTAGTTTTATTAAGTAATAAATTCAGGTTAAATATAAACGTTAGATTTTCTTCATGTGTTGTGATCAGTGCGTGAGAGGGTCTGATGCATCCAAGCGGGGGTGTGTTAATAAGCGTCCACCTCGCTGTGATTTATCGATTTAAGAATCTTGGGTGTGATACATTGCACCTTGTAAGTATAGTCTGAACGCTTATAGTTCATGATTTATAGACGATGGTCAATAAAAATATTGTGAAACATATA
Source organism: Subacronicta megacephala (assembly GCA_958496365.1). Taxonomy (NCBI): domain Eukaryota; kingdom Metazoa; phylum Arthropoda; class Insecta; order Lepidoptera; family Noctuidae; genus Subacronicta; species Subacronicta megacephala. Next base: position 13,098,475 of record OY292529.1, on the reverse strand, counting down.
ATAAAACGTACCTCCTGGTGCCCGATACCAATGTCTGCTTTGGTTTATGATCCAGAAATAAAATTATTTAAAGCGGATAATAACCTTTATCGATTTTATTTCTAGGAATTTATTGATGCGCGACCTTCCGACCTTCTAACTTTATGGAATCGACTTGAGGTTTCCATGTGAACAACTAATATTACGCCAATTCCTATTTTATTGTGTCCAGAACGGCGCGAAATTCGCACTTCACGCGACGAAGGCGAATAAAAAATCCGCCATGGGACGTATTGTAAAACATTCGCTTTTAATGCGATGTTTGTCGACCGCCAAAAGAAATCGAATCTATGGAGACTTCAACAATTGGACGGCACCGCGAAATGTGATGGTTCTGCATTTGGATACACTATGTCACTTTATGACGGAAAAAAATGACAGAAAACCTATACTAAGCGAACTAAATCAATTTAATACGCTATAGCCATCATATTTAATGGTATTTTATTCTATTATGTATTCTCAGTTTATGATAAACGTTGTAAAACTCCCTGATCTATGTCACATGCCTGACTTTAATCGGATTTACTGAATAGCTGCTGGTTAAATATTTTTTCTGGTAATAATCAATTCCATCCATGTTTCTCAGACTGCCATATAAGTAGTGGGATTTATTTATACTGCTGCATAAGTGACTAGTTGCCATAATAGAAAAACTTCTAGGGTTTAATCGTTGTCGTCTCCATAGGAGTTTGTTCTGGATCGGGTTGAAACAAAAGTGCACTGTTGTGAGCGCGCGACAGGACAATGGATATATTGGATTTATACACGTCCCGCAGCGCTGCTACTCTTGTTCACCTTATATATTTTCGCCTGTATACATAATACCCTTAAGTATACGTCAGTGGTTTCCTTTTCGCAGCCTCGCAAAATACAAACAGAACGTATTAGCGCTTGTCGATCGTTAAAGAAACACCACGATTCCAGATTTCGCGAGATTCACATAACTATTAAATTCTTGCGATTTTCGTGCAAATATCAGTACTACGCAATAATATACCTACTTCGTTTAAATTCTGCAATGTAGAATGAAAAATGATGTCAACCAGCAAACATTTCCAACTGCGACATAAATGATTGCAACACCTAATAAAGTCTTTAATAAATATGTAAACAAGTCGATAGTGCTGGCAGCCGTGACGTTGTAATCTTTAGAATTAGTCCACAAATTGTAATGCATCAAGCTCACGAAATCGTCCCACGCAAATCCATACGAATTGCAATAATTTAGAATAGCTTGTCAGTATTGAACGTAATACCACGTCTGTAGCCGTCAAACTATAGGACTGATAGGGTTGCTGGGTGTCACTGAGCTTTTAATTCCGCATTTAGGAGTTTTAATGGTAAGTTCATGTTGGGAATAAACTCGTATCTTACGAATTGTTCCCAAGTAATATACTGAGTATTCGGTACATATGCGTTTTCGTAGCCTTATCTCAAAATTCTCGAGGTTCCCAATTTTCGGATAATCCGTAAGAATATTTTCTTAGTCTGTCAACCCTGAGCACGGCCTCAATCTTGTAACAAATGGGCCAGTCCATGCAAGCAGCGGTCGCGGCGGCCAGCCGACGGTCGAGAATGGCACCACTTCATTACAGGTGAACGTAATGACAAACTGCCCGCGGCCTACTCCGCACCTCAGACTTACCCGGGGAAATTGCGACGGAAGCCAAGAATTAAACACAAGCGTAATTGCATCTATTTAAACTAATATCCTCAATATGAACGGTTGTTTTATTCTTTCTTATTACTTAATAATTACATTTTAACGATGCACAGAGACCACATCTCCGTATATAAATCGATTGGCACTCATTAGACTGAGAAATTCGAAGGCCGGTTATTTCTGTAGACACTTCAAAATTGAATCTCAATAATAGTATAACATAACATGCACACAAGTGCAACTGTAGTAATCTAGCAGCAATATAAACTGATTCTCAGCGACCAACTACCACAAGTAGGTATCAATTTACAGTAATCTCGGCCCCTAGCGATTTGTATAACACCATTTATCCAGCCCAGTCCGCATTTACAATCATATAAACTTGTATGTAATTGAATGATCGCAGGAAACTGATCGTCCGCCGTCGGCGTCAGGGTGCCCGCATACATCATCATCATCGGAGACAATCTCAATTGATGCCGGTAAATTGGTTACATTTGCTTTGTTTATTGAAGTGATTGAATCTATTCAATTTGATTATTTTGTTCCTTCGATTTTCTACAGTGGCAATTATTCAATCCATTTATTTCAATTTACTAGAATCAACGTGCCCAATCACTTCTAGCAACCAATACACTGAGAAGGACTGGTCTTCATGTTCAACCCTTTTAAGCTCATCTCAATAGATGAATTAAAAAAAAAAAGACATTATAATAGCCATCAAATGCGACGTAGCATGAATGAATTTAACGAAACCTGTCTCTTACAATAAAGCTGGTGATAAAATTGAAGGGTCGTAATCATAAAACTGACCTATGATCCTAGATATAATAAAAACGGTTTGCTAGATTGAGAAAATCATACATTTTAGTATTACATTATTTACATTTGAAGTTAATGGGTTTTCTATGACAGTCTTCAACGTATTTATAAAATTAAAGTAATCTTAGAAAAATGTCCTTTCTCTTATAAATAAGATTTACGAATATAGGTAGTTTCTCAATCATTTGCTTAAATGGTAGCCTGTTAATGACCCTGTTTAAAGTGTCCACAATGTTTCGGATCAAAAAGTTGTACCCGAACTTGATTCGCGAAATAATTGCAATATTATTTCTGCCTTTACCTCCGCAAATAGAAAAAGAAAATGCTTACACTTAAACGCCTTGCTTTATTATGTCCTTAACCAATAACGATAGCCGATGATAGTAAGATCATCTAACTCTAACCACAATGCCAATATTTTTGTTAGCAATGCAGCATATCAGAACCAACTAACTGATGGTTTTGATATGCTTCATTCAGATTTATTTACTACCCAAAAAACAGTGTGTTATGTTTTCATTTCTACTATAAGTTGTTACCTAATCTAAGTTTCCAAGTAAGAAGTAATATTCTTCCAGTTACGTAAGTAGTCAGTACCCAACATGATCCAACATTTCGACAATCGACACTTCTGACGAAATGATTAATGGATAAAGTTAAACAATCTCGTTGAAATTGTGTTCTTTTGTACACATCAGATTTGTATCTGTCAGATGGTTTAGAGACAATGTCTATGTATTGATGAATGGTTAACAGGATCAGATGCTTTGTTCAATTCACAATACTATATTAATATCTGACATACCGTTTCTCTTTATTATATTGCAAATAAAGTAATTGTGAATTTGTATTTGGTTGGCCCCATATAATGAGGAGGAAACTAGAAGTTAAAAGCAAGCGGGTTTGCCATTTTTGTTGAACTACAACACGTATTTGGCTATCTGAATCTTTATATTTGAATAGTGAAGTAGCAATGTGAGATCGACCCATTTGGGGAAGACATTATTCGAAAGCTAGCCGAGCCGGATGGCCTACCACAGTTGAAGTAAAGCGTGATTGATGTATGGCTACTTCCACATTTAACAGATAGCATTTGAAACGAGAACGAATCGCCGGAAACTTATCAATCGAGATAGCGTGTATAAAATGACGTGTAAACCACTATTTCCGGCGGAACGCGTTTTGAAGCTCGGTGCGGGCAGTGTCGATTTCAAAACATGGCATGTCCGAATGGGTCACGATATACAATTACATGATTCGATATGTCATTCAGCCAGTGTATCGATTATATCTCGCGTTGTCTAGATCTAGTTTCCCACGGTGACTCAGGCCTGGTACCTATGTACTCTATGGGCGATGCATGCGGAAAACTGTGAAGAGGGAAGAATGTGGAATTGTACTGGTATCGGAAAAATAAGAATATTTAATTGGCATACATATATGAAAACATAATCATTGCAGCAACTAGCATTATCCACAAACGGATAACATTAAGATCGTAAAAAGTAATAGGAACCTTATTTATTCCTGCAGACGTCGTTAAGAATCCACAAGAGGACTTTCAATTTGATTTCACGCCATTGGACGAAGAACCAGGTACTTTGCAGCAAGATATCAAAATTCAGAAAAAAAAATCGCGCCACCTAACATTGAAAATAGTAACAAAAACACCGTGTGAGATAGCAAACTGAACTATGCTGAATGGAGGTTAGAAGTTGTGTCTTGGCATCAGATACGGATCAACCGATTGATTTGAACGCGGCTCAGCATGTGAGACAAGGCGCATATCTCGCCAACCCATCGAAGTGTGTATGTGGACCGTACTTTACATTGACTTGCTAACTTTTGCACGAATTTGATTGTCTGTTATTTGTGCTCACAGTATCAAATGGTCCACGGTTTCTAACACTCGAATATTAGTTAAAAGTCAAGCTTTTGAAAATCCTTTACCAAGTCGAAAACGAAAACTACCTTTCTAATTATTATATCAGTCTTTTCCTATACGTATAATTCTATCCTAACATTTTGTCAACCGTTGAATAATTCTTCTATCGTGCGCATAATGACGTCGAAATCACAGAAATATTTCACGTGCTACTGGTTTTATTCTACGAAATCTTAAAAGCGTAATAGATGATTCGCAAAAATACTTGCCGGAATAAAATCTACTGTCGTACAAGAAGCGTTGACCCGTGAATATAACTCGAGTCAATCTATCAAGCCACTCCTCAAAACGACGCGACGTCTTTCGATCATCTACAACATCAGTTCAATAAAATCTAAAACTTGTCTTTTGTAAGATCAAATACATCAAACATTTTGTACACGTCGCACTGAGACGTATTTTTATCGCTTAACAATAAATTCTTAAGCCGGTTTACAATAAACTTATCTCGAAAGCTAAGTCGTTAGATTCGTCTGTAAGATCTTCTAATAAACAATTTACTGACCTCACGTCTTAGTTCGTTTATGGAAGCCAGAACCTGTCGCGATGTTGTCCTTAAAAGTCCATATCAATAAATACGTTTGCGACGATCGCCTAGCTGGTAATATCCTGGACCTAGCACAAACAGATGTGACCTCACTCCAAGAAACCAAGTTTACGGTCCCTATCTCTACATAAACTTTATTCGCTCGTCCGTCATTGTCAGCTAATAACACTTTATGTTATACTGATTCATAGTTAGTCTGATGTGTATATTTTGTTCAACATATAATTTAGTCTCGTTGCAAAAGAATAAGAACGGATGCTGTTATCATATTTATTTTGATGAAACCGGTTAATTATTAGACTTAGTTTGGTTACAAACTACAGTTGAAGCGGCGGTAGCCTAATGGCTAGGGCGTCGGACTTGCGATCGTGTGGTTGCAGGTTCGAACCCAACCCATTGCACTACCGACGTGAACCCACTCGTAACACGAGCATTTTAGCTTAGCACGAGGGGTTAACAATAATACTAGTAATGTGTGACCCACATTGCTAGTAAGCTTTAAAAAAAAAATGTTTGAGCAAACTAGGTACCTACCGAGATTCAACAAAGCAGTTTTTTTTAAGTGTAGGACTCTACTTTGAGCAAAAGACACATAAATCATACAGAAACTCAGTAGTTCATAATTTCCTGCCAGAAAAACGTCATCTAAATCAAAACCTAATCAAATCTCAAGCTCACATGGCAGGGGTTAAAAACCCAAAAATTCCACGTCGATTCCACGGCTACGGTCTGACGGGAACAACGCGTTACCATTTCGTCCCGTGACCAATCGCTAATCGCCGTGCCGAGCCGTTGGCACGACCATCCATCCCAACTTTAAATCATGTCGTAACAGTAATTTGTGCACATCTGATGGACAAACTACGACACCTGAAATATACGTCGATAACTTTGGAGACGTCTATTTCAATTCGGAATGTACTTTAGAAAACTTATTACTTGTTAGTTTGACAAATAAGGTTTTATGTTGTACATGAGATAAGGACCTAAGAATAACATTGAAATGAATAATGTAACATGATCGCTACATTGCAGTACAAGCTCGAGATTTAATTGCCAGATAAAATAAATCTACACTATCTTAAACTTTTCAAGATGTTGTGTTAGCAGTTCGAAGAACATAAAGAATAAAAATATCTGGGCTACTGGTGTGGAAAAAAATATTTTTCAAAATTTTGCTTAGACAGAAGCCTCGCGAAGCTTTTGTAGTGAAACAGACTTGTTCGAAGTTTATCTTTCATAAAAAAAATACAACAGGAAAAATATTATGAGAAACATATTTCTAAATGAGAAAAAAGGTATTTCAATATTAGCCATCACAAAATAGTATCCACTGACCTAAATCTAAGGTCTGCGATAGCATCAGATACTCTTCATTTATTAAATGAGATCAGATAGGAAAACCAAAAAGACACACAAATGAACCAACAAATACCGTACTTGAAATCATTATAAAATATTTTATTTTCAGAGTATTGATACTAAGTAAGTTCATCAAGTAAGTATATATTGATACTAAGGCAGTTGTGATTTGCGACACGTGAAATAACTACAAACATACTGTCTTTTAAACTAAGTTAATAAAACAGACACGCACAAACAACGGATTAATAACGTCAATAAAACTTATAGGCAGCTTCTTAACAAACAATCCAACTTGGTACCAAGAATCATCGTGACGGCATACCTACTGACCAAAACGAAGCCTTCAATAAATCACCAAACAATCGTAGCGTGTTCGCTAGTCGCCTGCCCATCACGTATTCTGTACGGAGCGTATTGTAGCGGGCCATTCATGAGTCCGCGGTGTACATTACAATTAATTATCAACCAGTGAGCGGCGACGCGTCCTGATTTCCAGTTTAATTGGTGGTGCTGAGACAAGCGCACGACTAATTGTCGCAACGCACTGTAGGTTGACACTAATTTACCTAACAACTTCTATTATAATTCTGACTATGTTTGCGACGTCTTCTCCCAGATGAACTTAAAGGTTGTCAATCGCCTCATGCGGGATAAATAGCCAATTAACCTTAAGTGCCATCGTAAATGTGCCTACAAGCGATTCCAATACACTTAACGTTGTCAATACATAAAACTTTACATACGTAAGCAAATGCCACTTTCCGCTATCTTGTTAGTCCATTATCTAGTCTCAATCTCAAACCAAATTAATAACTATAAGATATATTTAGTTTACAAATATGGCGATACAGTTTATACCGAATCCGAAACGTTTTATGATAGATCATCAAACGGGTTTCACTAATTGCGCGTTACGACACCTGCAGAAGTTGAGGCCGTAAACCAAATTAATATGAACTCGCTTATCAAATGATCATCATTTCACTTAAAAAAACAGCCTCGCTTCGAGATTAAATATTTCAAGAGTCCATAGTTTTTATTCATATCCCATAATAAGACTGCCAATGTCTACGGCGAAGTTGAAGATTGAGATCATCTTTTGATATCGCAGTCAAGAATGTATATGAAAAATAGGTCATTTCTATTTAAAATGCAGCCTACAACTGGGACATAAAAAAATATGGATGGAATGAACGTCTTTTAAATATTATTTATTATGTAAACAACGCGCCGTGTTCCCGTAATGCATTACAAACATTTGGTTCGCGATATTTTCTCGGTGAAGCAAATTTAGGGACGATTTTATTATTGTAATAGCTGTCTGAAAGGTCGTAAAATACTTTTATTGTAGATACAAAATTATAAATTTCCCTTTCCGGCTGAGTACACGCATCCGTAGTAAAGAAATTAGTGAACAACAAAAAATAATTACGCTCGTTAGCTTTCAAGTTTTTTTCGAAAGGTTGGTACCAATAGGCGAGTTGTTAATAGTTGGAAGCTGTATTATTAATCAAAGAGGTAATTAATAAATGGCCATAAAAATGTCATAAGATGAAAGTCTCTCGGAAATTAATCAAAGTGTGCAGCTATTAGGTCCTGCGGTTGTGTTGGGACCGTCGCGTGCGCACCTAGCATCTGTTATAATTCTAGATAAACGAATGCGGTCGGAAACCCGGCCCCTGTTCGCAATGGGACCGCACGACAACACCGTAACGTTTCTATCGGCGATCGCTTCGATCGATTTTGAACGTGAAATATGGTACAAAATACCAACCGCGGAATATGTACTTAACTAATAGTTTCTAATTTTATGCAATATTGAGGCTGAAATGCCGACAACTTTGTATTTACCTAACAAGCTTTCAGATCTAGATGTTTAGTTACCTGTATCATAACATTGCTAAAAGCTATGGAAATTGAACGCATTAACATGACGTGGTCCATATGGATGTTGGCTATCTTTTAGCACGGGAAAAGAAACAAACAGTGTCGGAGTCTGTGCTCTTTGATTGAATTAAACAAGCTCGCGTCGTATGGACGAGCAATAAAGTTTTATGCTTCTACAATGATTATCCCCTCCAGTTTGGTCGGCAGGACTTGCTGCCATGTAAGGCAACCTGCTTGCATTACGTTCAGCTGACAATTTGCACGTTCCAATTCGAACAAGGGCACAGATTGCAGCCGAGATGTTATCTATACAAATGAACTAGTCGTTTTCGATTATTGTTAATTACTAATAATATTCCACAACATAAGGTGTGCCCATTGACGCCTTGATATCATGACCAGTATAATATCTGAGGAATTTATACAACAGAGTTTTGCGACGGAATGCAGTTACAGAACCGACACTATTTATTAATCGTAAAATCATAACAAATTTCTTATAATTTTTATGAGTGAAATTTGAGCAAAATCAAAGAGAATTAAAACAAAAAGGTTTTATGAGAAGCTATAAAACTGTGCCTTAATTGTCACTAACTTAGTCTTTTGATGCGCCAAGAATTTTTACAACGCGCGTCGCATACATACCAGGGTTTGGTAGTATACGTATGTTGCAACAGTTGCAACTTTATGACGGACAAGATTTACACAAAGGAAACATACAGACTCATTCGTTTATTATCTCGACCGATGTTTACTGTTGCGTACGATACTAGCGCGCATGCGCGGGCGCCGCTCAGACGCCCAGACGTTTGGATAATTCATAAGGGCACGAGTTTCCATCAAGAGCCGGCCCTGGTACTGAGGTTCCACTCTTCCGGGTTGCTGTTTACATTTAATTGTTTACCCAAAATGGAAACTTAATAAGCTCTCTATATACTTGTAAAATGTCCCAGTTGCTACTTTATTGTCAGCTGGCCTGTTCTGAGAGTTACGCAAACCCTTTTGTTCTATCCGTAACCTATCGAAGTTTCTAGCTTTATTACAAAACGATTGTCTATTTGGGAAGTAGTTACATTTGAATTTACTGGTAAAGATCTAAACAACAAAGGGGATATAAACAGCGAGTCGTCATTGAAGCGCGAAGTTGAAAATCTGTCCACCTTAATGGTCCATATTGGAATGGAATAAAAACTGGTCGTTTATAAGACGACGAGAGCAGGACCGCTGGCGCCGGCGCACGATCGTTTTGTTGTTTAACCCAAACAAGTGATGGTCGAAAAGTATCATATTTCACTACGGCACTCGCGACTGACTTTTATAGGATAAGGGGGGTCGGTCGTACGATCCCAAAGAAATTTATTAATGATTACAATTGTACATGACCTACAGACTTCTAAAGTCCAGAAACCTTTGACAGAAATAATTTTATGAACGAACTTACGAGTTGTGATTTTATGGGTAGTCTAATAAAATTTAACTGCAATAAAAATAAGGTGCCGGAAATTTATGCTCGTTAGTCAAAAATACTATAAATAGTGTTGACCAATCTTATTTGTAGTTGGTTTAGATTATAACTCTTGGAAGTTAATAGTTGCCAGACGTTATATGTATAAGAAGAAGCGCGACATAAATCAATGATCTGTAAATGGTGCGGAGTAGCGCAAGGCAGCAAGGCGCAATGGTAGGAATCATGCATTCGCGCTCAATCCCATGCCACGACACGACAGAAAAAATCTCACTTGCCTAATAAGGACCCACTACGTGCTTGGACACTACCGTTTGCGATTATCTCACGGTCTGCAGAACGGGGTCATGTGAGAACCAAATTGCTGCTTCTGTACATAATGACCACTTTTAAAATAAATAACCACAACTTGAGACTCACGGAATCCTTTTGAGTCGTGTACGATGTAAATGATAAGGGTTTTTTTTTTGCAACGCGCTGGAGGAAACAGTACAACTAGATGATAATATTTATGTGACATGAGAGCTAAGGGAAAACCAGTTGTTGTGGGTACTTCGTAAGTAGAATGTTTTGAGTCGCTTAGCACCGTAATTACGTTGAGTACAGACAAATTATATCCTTAGTGGGGACAGTAAGCGCTGTAATTTGTGCATAGTATGCTTGGAGCAGCTCCAATTATGGCATTTAATTAAAATCAACAGTAAGGTGTATATAAAACGTATACTGACAATAATTTTGTTTCTGTTGACGTATGAAGTACATTATACTCAATCAAAACAAGCATGAGTAACACTGGATATATCACCATACGTGGAAATCCCTTGTTGAATGAAAATAATAAATGCTAGAAACTTGACGTGGTCACGGTGAAAATGCCACAGCCAAGAAATGTAGTAACAAGGAATGCTAGAAAAACAAACCGCGACATCATACGAAGGAAGTGATTAATTAATTGACTCATTATTAGTTTCGAAGTAAAACATATTTTCCGATAATTGTATTAAATCAGAATATAAACTAAACACCTGCAGACGTACCCGTAACCAATTGCTAATCGTATCAAACGTAAAAATGAACAACGTTTCATCCCAGATTAGGAATTTGGTATGAAGCGGTTCTCGAAGTTGAATATCAAGATGGGCCGACCTATAAACGAAAAACGAACCGGTTAGTATTATCGATGGCGAGCCACGATAGGGGGCGAGGCGCCTGCCTGACGACCACCGCCGGCAGAATAATTGGGCACCACAGGACTTCACACCATACACAATGAGCACCTCAAGCCCGGCCAGAACGAGACGGAAAAACTCCGAATAAGAATCGTAATTTCACAAATAAATTGTCCCGAAGCACTCGAGTTTCGGTTTAGAGAATTCGAATGGACGTAATAAATGGTACAAGAATGGTATTTGGAGACGTGGACGCTTAATCGAAACGTTTTCATCTCCTCGTTATTGCGTGTTTTTATACAGATAAAGAACTCAGAGCTGTGCATGATATTAATGAGCGTAAGCCAGACTCAAGACAGCTCGGTAGTAATGTAATGGATAAATTCTGAAGTTTAAGCGATAGTGCGTATGATAGGAGTTTTTAATTTGTTTCGATTAAATATCTCGCCAAGTGATACACAAAATGTTGTGAAACTGGAACCGGCCAATCACGAATGGTCTTAGTTGTATTTAACCTGCAATATAATCAAGTGAGTCATTTAAACTCTTCTGAAATTTATAAGTGTAACGCATAATTGTAATTTCGTAATGAACTTGACCAATATTATCATAATTCAAATGGATTCATAATCACAAATTGACTAGATATATTTTTTTTTTTATACAACACAGAAAATATTTACAGGGTCTATTATGCTTGCCTAAAGGGACCGATATTGGGCCAATATTAGATTTAGTTTTAATCATCGACCCAGATCAAAATGTCTGTCCTTATTAACTTAAAGTAACAACCGCAAACCCAAAAATACAAAATAAGTATTTCCAGAAACATATTTGTCAATGGAGATGGTTATCTCAACAGGATCTCTCCATAAACTTGGAGGCATCATGCTCCCATGTTATCATTAAAGAGAGAATCTCATTACGGGTTCGTTCACCCACTAGACGTCGCGGAATTTAGCAGGCGACCGAGTATTTTGGTCCGGCGGATGCTAGTAGGCTTCCTCAGCAGTAAATCCACAAATATATAAATAAACGTTTTCATATTGCCCACAACATAAAGTTTATGCGGACTTTTATGAGGACTGGCGTCGATAAGGATGCCCTTTTGAGTACTACGATTTATAGTCATCAATAACATTTGTAGGAGAATAAAATCTGTTCTCGAGTAGAATTTTAGAGGTTAAAGTAAATCATTTTAAGTTTTTGTACCTTTTATGCAAGATGGACCTAAAGAGTGAAGACAAAATCTTCAAACAGCATAGTATTATATAGTAGTAAGTTCATAGTAATTTCATTAGTTAGCTGACACTATCAAATGTGTAAATTTATTTTTTATTGTAGTTAAATCCCAGGTAAATAATAATTTTTAAAAAAACCGGCTCTAATTAGAAATTCTGTGCTCGTTCTGTGATCTGTGCTCGCTTAATTATTTTTTTTATTAAGTGTTGAATTATTATTGACTTACTAGTTATTATTTAATGGTTATTATTATTATGTAATTGTCTCCTTTATATTCAGACACAATTGTAATTGTTAATGAATAAATGAAATGAAAATGAAATGAGAAAAATGCTAGTCTACAGCGCATGCTTATTAGAAAACACGTGAACCATCCATATCAATCTTAATCTAAAACATGGAGCAGGGCTAAATAATAAGCTCCTACTTCATAGGATTCATGCAACAACAATGTTGCAGATATCACTTTATCTTGTACTTAGAAACCAGATAAAGCTTAGAATAATATTTAGCTTGAAAAGTCTGCTTTAAGGGATAGTGTTCCAATGTTCATAGAAACTTTAATACCTCTTGCAGTGGAACTGTGCAATTCACGTGAAAGCTGCATTAACTCCGAGAAAGTGATTTTGTGCGTATTTATAGAATTCTTCCGAACGTTTTCAAAGAGCTTCGCCGTTTTTCCGTCATTTAAGTAAGTCAAAAAGATGTAGCCTTTTTTTGGAATATCAATTATCAAGAATCCATCCCATAATAACCATGTTTGGTATAGAAAACAATTTCAATTGATATCTCAATTAACAGTTCGCTTAAACTCCTACGGTCTTATTACAAAAAACTAAAAAAACCTTGGTTTAAACCTGAACTATCAAGTCCAGGCTTATCTGCAGAACCATGGTCTAAATTTGTCCGTATTACAAAACATAAATAAACCGTGATCTTCTTAGTACCGTGTTTTGAACCATGATCTACATAATTACCACAGATTAATACAAATATCATTCGTTCACCGTGGTATCATTCAATTTTAACGTTCCGTATGTCCAGAAAACAAAACGTTTTGGTAATCATCTAACGATTAAATAATGTTTAGAAGCGTTAAAAATATTATGACCTCTTTTGCATGGATAAAACTATTAGTTATTTCGTCGATTGCAGTTGTGTTTAAGTTTAAGCAAATTACTTATGTCGTATTAATTGCTTATGATAAATCCAAGTAGGTACGTGTAACGAAACGTAACATTCTCGCGCGTTTGAAACCATAACAATAAACAAAACTATCAAGTTGAACAAAGTTCATTTAGCCTTGGAATTTTAAGCTATATTTTTAGCCTATATGCTACATAAAATAATGATAAATGATTATGAGGGGTGTTAAAGATTGATGTGCGTGTGTATTTGTGAGATTGTGTGCTTGTGTGACTATGGTGGTTGCTTGTGGTTATGGGCATGATTTGTACTTGTCTCATTATCATTCTGTAGGAATTTCCTAACAATTCTACACGTGTTTAGGATTGATGCTTTTGATATACGGTGCTAGGTGTAGAGTTTTTAACGATTGGTGTAATTGCTTGGGAATTAGGTACTCAATTTTTATTAAATTACCTATATATTTTCATGGACCAACAAAAGAGAAAAATATCTCCTTGAAGTCTTTTTTTATTGATTTTAAGCCTTTTTAATTTTTTATAGGATATACTAATGCACAATCATGCCATATATTCGAGGACAAAAGTAAAGAGAAACATTGACAGATACGATTTAGACCATCTTTGGCATCGTTAAACTAGGGGTCACCGAGGTTTAGCGTTAGACCATGACATAGTCTATGGTTTATCGCAAAACCACGATTTGTAATATCATTTTTGTTTAAACCGTAGTTTATAGAGGCTTAAACCTGGGTTTTTAGTTAAACCGCTTTTTGTAATAAGACAGCTAGAGACCACACAAGACTGGGTTTACGATACCGCTAGCAATTCTTCTCGCCTTGTAAACTTAGTAGCGTGACTCTATACACACTTATCTCAGCAAAGCGTGTTCAAACATAAACTATAAACATCAATGTTATTTTAGCATGCCGTTCGTTTAGACATAACTACACCTGTGACTATTCCATGAACTCCCAGAACTTGTCAATGCAAACGCGTATTAAAAAGCGAAGCTCTTGAACAGCCAATAAAAAATTCGATTAACATAAAGACAGGAATAAAAATCGCTTAATAAGTCAATAATCGATTAAATTTATCTGTTCCGAAGCGAATATGAGTCAATAAAAGGTTGCGTGCGATGTTCACGTGGGAGAGGGACAACGCGTAAGGTGCGGGCACAAACACCCGCTAATTAAAAGGATTTTGTTAGCTGTCAACGTGAGATAAAACCCACTTTGATGTCGCCGCTCCGCCGCACTTTAAACGTTGATCGTGGTTATTAAACTATTTATAGGGAAAAGTTGCTTATTCAGGCTAGGTGGACGTAAATCAACGGGATTTACTGATATGGAAACCATTCGGTTTAATGTTTGGGTTGACAGTTTTGGGTTGCCCCGAATAATAACGTTTACTATATAGGACAAAAAATATTATGCGGTTTCTTTCAACAAGTCATAATGTCAAATTTATTCTTATGCGAAGCAAACCCATTAAACTACATGGAATCACGGCGACCATTAATTATGAAAATTTAACATAAAACGAGGACACAATTAGTGACGAGACGTTATCTTATCTTTTAAGGTGACCAATACTTTGTTTGGCCAAATTAAGTGTTCAACTTTCGCGAAGCGATAAGCATGTGGACATGGAAGACAAATACGAGGTCCTCACCACGCCAAGATTATGCAGAATTTTACTGAATGTACAAAAACAGTTCACCGGTATATTATAGGTTGTATGTGATAGGAAGCAAGTTCATTGCATCAATATGTTTCTTATTAAAGTTAAACATCTCAAGAACAATTTACACTCACAAATGGAATCTTACGTCTCCGTAACACAAGTAGAAACGGTAGTATGTACTATGAGATCATCATATCGATATAGCAATAACAATTGTTCACAAACATTTGGGCCGCGCCGTGCCACGCTTCGATTAGACCGGCGATCGTCTCAATTGACGCCCATTTCCTACGATATGCACAATTTGCAAATGTGCGTCATTCGTGTCGCACATCGCATGTATGTTGTCTGGTCACATGAACTTTTCATTGGTGATATTGTCTGTGATTAAATCCTACGTAGATTTGTTGCCAATTTTATCTTTTGCAATGTCATTGGACTGGTAACTTCGCTTTCAACTACCAAAGCCTTCAGCGAATCATTAACAAAATGCAATCACTGCATTTTGATTTTTTCAATATCGATGTGGCTGAACGTTTCAGATGTGTGTCACAGGACGTGACTGTTGAAATTGGATGGCAAGAAAGATACTGGCCCATCTATAATCTAATATAATCTGCAATAAACTCATTTTGTAATTGAACCTTTACACTTGCTCTTGATCATATTCCACAATGGTTTTATTCCAATCAATTGGGGCAACACGCTTACTGAGTAACTTGGATCTTCCTAACAAACATGTTTAACAAAACACCCCATTTTATCTGGGTTAGTATACCGTCTATTGTAAAGTATAGTTGCTAAATTAGTGACAATGGGTTTGTGGGTTACAGGTTGATAATGAGAAAGTAATTAGTCGTAAGTACTTAACAACTGTTGTAACTAATGTACGACCATAAATGGTAAAGTATACGCGCCAGTAGTACGCAGCAGGTAAATAAAATCCCAGAAAAACTAGCAACTCTTTAAGTGTAAACATGAAAACACACAAGAGGCTATAATGAAGTTGTAACACGTTCTGCGTTCATAACGAAAGCAAACACTGCATCGGCTAATGACATATTAACACAACAAATAAGTTTAATGACTTTCCGGACTGGGAAGAGACTGGTATAGAGTCTACCACTACAATAGACCTTTAACGAAAGGATTAGGTCCGGTGTTGGATTTTGTTAATGAGACCCCTTTGTGGCTCTCTCCATGGGCCGACGGAAATCATTTATTTTACCGTAACCAATTGACATTTCCATATTTTATTTTTATTTATAACGTGCCACGGGTTTTTTTTTGAGCCTTCGCCTACGCTTGAGCTTAAGAAACTAGTCACGAACCATCACAGCCAGTTCAAACCACCGTACAGTCGTGTAGGATGCCTATTTATGTACTGAAGTATTTAAAACAAGATGAGTGGCAGTTAACAAGTGATAGATTGCGTATTTCTGGTAGCTAATTTAGGTGCAGTGCTAACACCGAGATAAATACTAAGAAATGAGTTTCAGTTAAGAGTAAGGCCTACTTTCAAAGTACAAAATTTTAAGTACGATGAAACAACAAAGTATCGGTCAGTTTCTATGAAAAGCACTCCCACACCATGCGGCATGTATCACTATAATCAATAGAAGCAGACCGGGGAACGGCGCCTGCCGTCAATCAAACTGACTGACATCATATCATTCCTGGGTTCCTTAATAAAACATCTGCAGAGTAAACTTCTCGGATTCAAAGCGGACGATAGTGTTAGTACAAGTTTATTTATATTTTGGAAAAACATGACTGTCGAAAATTTACCCTGATTCATTTGACGCCAGAATTATTTAAACGTTGGAATTAGAATCTATTAAAATAAATGGAATGTTACAATGGTTGAAGAATGAAGTTAGTGTAGTTACAGGTGTCAAAATTCTATTGGCACTTACCAGCCAAAACGCTAATATTGAGAACAATAAGAGCCATTGAAGAACTACACAATCCATGAAACAGGAAACCGTAATTGGAAGAAATACCGATTTAAAAGTATGAACCACCAACACCACGCTTTGAATGACAAAAAAGAAGAGAAAAGCAGCTTTCAATACAGGTCAGTTTCCGAACAATGCGAGTGCGTGTTCGACCCTCCGCTGGAAAGGGTCAAACAAAATCATTTTAGTCGGACCACAAGAAATATCACACGTTGTAAATGGAGATGAGACAGTATTATTTACGAGTGCGTCTCGGGCCGGGATATGGTCTTGTATAAAACCACAATGCGCTTTGAAGAGGGCTCTAACGAAGTAACCTGGACGTCAATCAAACTGTTGTATCATTGCG
This sequence comes from Subacronicta megacephala, assembly GCA_958496365.1. NCBI lineage: Eukaryota > Metazoa > Arthropoda > Insecta > Lepidoptera > Noctuidae > Subacronicta > Subacronicta megacephala. Next base: position 13,081,190 of record OY292529.1, on the reverse strand, counting down.
GACAAAGCCATACGAAATGGATGGTTTTATTTGATAGGCGATGAATGCGTTTCTAAGCGGATGGTAAAAAGCAAGGAGGATAAGATACATTACCTCTTATTGGCACTAAAAGCTATAGAGAGGAAACTGGTTTAAACGCAGAAAATGAAAATGCACTAGATATTACCGACAGGCAAAAGAAAATTATCTGCTTTTAGACCCTAAAAATCAAATTAGATTGGTGATTTTATTCATGATTTAAAACCACAACAGAACAAAGAACTGGATATGCGTATAAAAATCACAGATGTGTGCTTTTAACAAGAAAATTTCAATACAAAACGAATAAAACTCTAATTCAAAAGACGTCTTTGAAGAAACGCTCAAAGATAAAGATCATTTAAGCGATCGTTAAATAACTGTTAGACACGTTTAAAATAGAACGACAGAGTTTATTTCCGGTGCTGATAATAGTAAAAGTTTGTATAATGGTAGCCCATGAAAATTATTGTATCCAAATGTTTTAATTTCCAATTCTATAGAAGAAACGTATACACATTCATACATAAAATTTTAGAGTTCTGAGTTCATTTACAATTAAGATTGTAAAGGTATTTCCGGAGATAGAATTCTACCATGGCGCCTTTAATTACCACCGCTTTTTTGCGTGACGAATCGCGATGCTCAAAAAAGCATGGGTTACGTTATAAATGGCAAAAAAAAACTGTGTCTTTGATAGAGCCGACGACTAGACCAAAAGACATTAATTAGTACAGAATTGATAATAATTGTTAAAAATTAAATTAATTAAAATGGATTTTTGTAAAGTCAGTAGTAATTAAATATTAATTAAACAAGACTGATGCCTACTGTGTCTAGTTAAGTCTGTGTATGTGTTATAATTTACGATGTTAAAAAAGTAATATAGTGATATTAGCCGAATTCTAAGAAATTTGGGTTTTTTACTGATAAAAATATTCGTAGAATTTTAGCGCAACTTATTATTTAATTTCATTAATGTACTCATACTCAATTCGAAATACGGGTTTTATCATAATGAACCTTATCTTATTTTAAGAAAAAAAGCCTTAGCTATTGAAAAACTGGCTCTTAATCGACACAATTTTGTAACCTTAGGAAAACCTTCGTCATTTTAATGCAACGCCTAATGGCAATCACAATTAGGTTGAGCCCGCCTCAAACGTCAGCCATTATTCATTAGAAAAAAAACCTATATTTATCCCATTTGTTGCTGTATATTTGTGTAAAAACACGTATTCGTGGGGCACACTGAGGCGAATATGATTTATAAGATGACAAACTTATTTTTGCTAATAAATATTTCAAAAATAAACCTTGAGGCTATCGTAACAAGGGAGTTTGAATTTATTTATTGTGTATATCTGAAGGTCGGTGCAGGCGCCGGGGAGCCGAGTTTTTTCATGTAGAGATTTTATTTTATTATCCGAGGTCGGATAGGAATACCGATTGGTTGATGAATACCACAGGTACTGGCGCAGACGGAAGGCGATCATATTACCAAATATATCGAGAGTTTGACTCTAGCATAAGAATAATAACGTTTGAATCGTTTAATTATAAGAAATATTTTATAAACAATCTGATGAAAGAGCAATAACAATGCAACATTAAAATAAGAAGTTCTATAAGTTACACCCTCGCATTAGCAAGCCAACTGGAGATAATACATTTTACAATACTACCCTCGTGTTTAAAACGTTACACGAGTAATGCAATTAATCCGTAATTTGATAACGTGTGTACATAATTTATAAACTGGAGTATTATACTCTACAGATAATGCAGGGGTCACGATTAGAAACCAAAAGTCAAAGTGTTAGTTTCAATTAGTGGGTAGTAAGAACGTGTAGGATTTAATTAATGTTAGTTTCTTAGAACTTTGATAAATGGTCGTTTTTTATCCGACTCGTATGATATCACCTCACGCAACACTATAAAGAACCAAAAGGCGTCAAAATGGTTTTAGTCTGTTAATAGTTTTGAAACACGCTATGTACCATAAACAATTTTAATTACAAAAGTATTTTCATTTTAATTGGAATTGCGTTTTTGCTGCAACGTTATTGAATAAATCTCAAGAATTATATCTTATTTCCTTCTATACAAAGTTATGAGTAAGTAAGGTAGCAACTAAACTATATATTAATGTATATCGTGTGGAGCGCTGGGAACTTGGCAGGTATACAGCAGTGCATTTAGATAATAACAGGGGTAAGTGGCGCAGGCGCAGCTCGCCGCGCTGCGCGCTGCGCCGGCCACGACCGTCCGCGTGCCGGTAGCAATTAGCGTTTAGACCCATACAATTATTGCTACAAATCGATGTAATTGAACATGGGAACAAAAAATTCGAAGACCATTTCTAGCGATAAAACTTGATATGTATTCTGTATTTATGAATGGGTGTCGGAGTTATGAATGTGCGTAGCTACACGAGTTACTGCAGCGTTTACTCACTTTTTGCTGGGATTTTTATCGACATAAATAACTTTAATTGCGTAAATTTTGCGTGTTGTCGTGAGTTTTTAAAAAAAAGAGTTAGCTGGATGAGTTTGTACCGGGCCGCAAGAAAAGTGAACCCAGAAGAACCTGGGGACTACTTTGCCCAACTAGAATAAAAAAAACATTTGAAACGATATAACAAAAGCATTTAATCAAGGGCACACATAATCGATTATGAACGGTACGACAACGAAATTAAACGACACTTTTTGGTCGACAAAACATTGAACGCTATAAATCGGCGTTCCCCGACACCAAAATACGCCCAAAAAGAGTTAAGCGTTCGGGAGATCGTCGAATACAGATTACCGGGCGCAGGTGTTAAATAAAAATAATAAAATTCGACGCGGCCCATGTTAAAAAAAGGAGTTGGAGCGGCCGCGCGGCGCCGAACGAGGCATAATTTCGTTCGCAACGCCCGGCCCAACAAAAAACGACGTGTACCATCGAGTTAACCACAGCCAAGCACATTGCCAATATTCTCCATTCACAGTCAATCCGCACGCTTCGACGGCGTCTATTTTAATGCCTTATAAGCGCGGCCGTAACTCCCACGTGCCTTTGACGGCAGGAGACCCTTATAAGATCGGATACAATTTAAAAGCGAGTGACAAAAAACGCATGAGAATATTGAGTTGGAATAGGTGTTCATCAAGATAAAAAAAACTCAAGCCAGAGGCTCCAGTGCGTTGAACTATTGAATTCGGTTATAGATTACCAAAGAAAATGGACGGTAATCAAGTCACATTATGCATTTACAGGCTCGACTGACAAATTGACCACTTCCGAGAAGTGAATTCAACGTGATGGGTAATGCGAAGTAAATAAAATGGTCGACGCAGTGCGCGCGCAAACTGCAATTAGGGGAAGCAATTCCTCTTCGCACGTACGAACAAATTGCAGGCACCAGAGCTGGCCGGCCGACCGCAAAAACTTCAGATATACAACACGCACAGAGCAATGCAAGTAAAGTGACGCTTGAGATACCCCTCCGGCTATATTGCATCACTAATCACACACCATCCACATAATGCTGCGGGAATATAGAAACGCTATCAACTACTCCATTTTATACTTGCAAAAGAAATGTAACTACATCCTAACGATTGAAGAGGCGTCATTATTAAGAAGGTTTTGATGCGATTCGTGCGGCGCCGTCCAACAACAAAAACTATTGAGTACGTAGAGCAATCAACATTACAAAACATTACAACCGCACAAATTCTTAAGAAAACATTTAAAGGCATCCAGCGCGGTTTAAAAACGGAAAGAGGTCATTAAGTAGAGCTTAACGTTTGAAAAGGAATCCATGGGGTAGTACCCGAAATAAATACCATCTAATGTGTCAGTATTATTGGAGGTTAAGCCCACGTTTAATTAAGGACATGGACAGGATGAATAAATAACAGGATTATCGTACCATCGCACATGTGATCCGAACGTCTTTCAATGAGACAAGATTTACGGTTTGTTTTCAGTTATATAAGACCATCGTAGGCATTCAGGAGTTACTACGAGTTGAGGACAGAAACTGTACTTACACTCGGGTCTGCACAGAATCAATGCATAATGGCATTGTAACAGAAACATTACACGCACTAGTGGAAAGATACAAGTCAGACGTAATTGTATGTATAAACGCAGTTTTCTCGACAAGTTACAACAAAACTTATATTTATTATCTAATCAAATTGCATTTATAATTAGTTTGCAGAGTAGGTGTGGATGTAACTTGATATTTGTGACATTATCTTTTAAACTAGCGAAAATAATGTTCTATCACTTGTGTCAAGGAGACGATTCCCATAATCGGCACAGAAGCCTAAATCATTCGTTCCTGATATAAATTAGTCAAAACTTTGGAAATACTTATTTTATTTTATTTTTTATTTATAACTTTTAGGAAGAGTATCAGCTATTTAACTAAAATACACAGCTAAATAGTAATATGAAGCCATTTAAAAGTCTCCACAGGTAGAAACTTATAATATATATGCTACTTACAATATGTATACAAATTCGTTACATGTCAAAATGATTTGTTGTTATCACTGCACGTTAAGGCCTTTTAATTACTAATTCCATTTTAATTAACAAGTACATAAAGTTAAATATCTGTCCAATACTTCAAAGAAAATTCCGGGCTCGCTGTCAAACACAGCCTCGAAATAGTTGGAGTAGACTAAACCGTTGAATAAGGCGTGCACATTTACCAAGTGCTACCAGTAAGGAAATACATCGGAATGCGATACATTGTTATAATCCAAACAAAGCTTGTTGTTAAACAAATAGCTCATTTTAGAGGGGTAACGCCCTAGATTGTAAACTATGTTGTACTTACAACAATACATTCTTAGTATTTTCCGTTCGGGTCAGCGACTCATAAACAAACGTATGCGTGGATTTGTACAGAAATAATGCGTATATACTAAACTCGTGAGAAATTCGTGACGTGCGATGAGATTAATATGGAAGCTTGGCGCATTTTTGTCCTCCCAGTACCATATTTGTCGCTTCACTGACCGAGCAATGACACGTTAAAACCGTCCAAGTTTATCTCAAGATCGAAATAGACCATTATGTTAAGATTTAAGTAATATAATAATACTAAGTGAAAGATGTAACGATAAAGGTAACCTTTTAAAATCTATAAATGGATTTAGAAGTGGGAGATTTGAGTTACAAGATAGAATAGAGTCGCAACTCTAGCTCTTAGCGACAACAATGGCAATGATTTCCTATTGATACACAGATCGATCCACCGGTCTATACTCTTACATCGGTTCTTAATGTTCTTTAAGCCATGAAAAAAGCGGTGACGAATGAGAGACGGGGAAATTACAAAGGAGCTACGCGATAAAGCTATAACAAATAAGGCTACATAGATAAAAACAGGCTACACAGAACTCCACCGATAGCGCTAAAATACAATCAAAGCATTACATGATCGCTAATATTTATTTATTAACATCAAGGCATTATTCATTTGCAACGATAAAGTCAAATAAAAGTGATTCCAATTATTACCGGCAATGTCAAACTGCAAGATTTCCCTTCCTGAAGGATCACGCAATCAGTTGACAAAGGCACATAAAACAAAAATCCTTAGACTGCGACAAGACATGTTGTTTTTTATTTTAGTTTACATAAATAAATTCCTGGATATCGAGTTCTTGCATCCAATTTGTATTTGTATTTAGAATTATAACTTAGAAAAAAAGCCACATTGATCTTGTAAGTAAAAATATAACTATATTCTTATTATTTCCCGTAGGTCACGGCTAAGAAGACAAAACTTTCTCTTTGCACGCGTTTAGAAGAAGCGGATGTTGTAACGTCAACAAAATCCTGCAATATTCATCGGGAGAAACCACCCTGACGTCAAGATTGGGTTGAAACAGTTATACTTTTTCCATTCGCGTCACTGAGAGGGGTTTTAACTGGAATTGAGGGCTCCATTCTAGACCTTATTTGTTCTCTGAATCATACATGAGATTTAGAGTCAAGATATTCAAGACCGATAAAAAATAAATTCTAACACCTGATTTTATGTAAATCTATTTCCTGGACATCATCATATCATATTTTCTACCTTTATTTAATTACACCTTAATCGCTCTTTTCAGAGCCCAAATCTTTTCCTGGTGTAAAAATAGGTACGAGGTAATCGTTGTTATGACGACCACTTGGAAGGGAATCACTTTAATACGTGATCGCATCACGCCGAGTTTCCGATTCGTCACGCCGCATCAGGACATTAAGATGAACGATATTACATTTCTGTACAGCTACAAATGGTATGTTTTGCTCCAACGTCCGAGCCGAAAATAATCTATTCAATTTGATTTTTTGTTGAAGTTCATGCTCAACTCTTAATTCTTATTCAATCTTTGGGTCAAAAGGCATTGTATGTAAATATTGATTACCTTTACGATTATGGACCTGGAGGTAACTTGGACTAAGAGACTAAATCTAAAACTTCTACATTGGTCTGGTCATCCATAGGTTCATTATGGATCTTCTCTTTAGATCAATGAGAGTTTGTTTAACCGCACTAATTTCTCAGTTGCATTTAAAAAATAGCAGAGGACTAGTATAGGCTGATGATGATGATTTAAAAAATATGTTTTGAATTTAATAGTCCAATTCAACTTACGACCAACTCTTCTTCACTTCAACTTAGGAGTGAGGCAAAGCGGATGAAGCACGCGGTTCTTGCTTCTAGCATAATTATCATAAGACACCGCTTATGGACTGAGGGGGACGAAATACTTCAATCATTTTTACATTAGTCATTTTACATCTTGGATGCAACAATAGAGGAATCATGACGCGTGTGGGCGGGATATGCTGTCATTGTCGACCACGAAGGCCGTTGAATGTATTTTTTTTACTATCGTAATGTAAAATACAGAATAAATAAAAGTGTATGCTGTCCTGATACGATTTTCTTTGGAGGAAAAATTATTGTATAATTTTTCCAAATTGCAAATGCAAATTGAAATTCTGCAAGTGGGTTGCCAACATAGGTAATTTAATCGTAATCATCTGAGGTACAGTAATTACTTGAATAGTTGCAGTAATTGCAACCTAGAGCTGAGAATGACTATAATTTAAACCTAGTTTCAGGGATTTTATAGAGAATTTCTAGCGCAATTTGCCGAATACCTAGTTATGCGTGAGTAGATAGCACCTTGTTGATTTTTTCTTTGATCATTTATATTAAAATAGCTAGGTACAACAGCATGGCATATTTTATTGATAGCTTTACCAACTAGCTATATTGATAGACTTTTATCATTTCAATAAGAGATTGTAATTATTAGAATAATAACAATAACAGATTTCGAACCAGCAACCACATGATCGCAAGTCCGACACCCTAGCCATTAGGCTACCGCCGCTTCATTTTCTGTAAGGATAAGCTTTAATAAAGCAAAAAGAGGAATAACTGAATGTCGCGACGTGAGGGAGGGAGGGTTCAGGGTTAAACTCTCAATAGAGGGTTGTGGAAGGTGCTGGAAAGACACTCCAATAGGTAAATATACACCACATTTATTTAAGACGAGATCCTAAAGATGTTTGAGGTAACGCAGTCTCAAGTTCAATAAGCTTAGAGCAACAATAGTCTCGTCAGTTTGATGGGCCAGCCGTACAGCTATTGTCACGAGGTGTCGGGCTCCGAATCTCGACAGAATAAAAACGTAAAAAAGAAACGGACTGTATCTCCAGCTAAGGATGTCAATATTAAGAATAGGTAACTTTTAAAATAACCAGTTTACAAATATTGTCTTTTTTCAACGCCATTTAATTTGTTAATGTCAGCCGAAACGTTAAGAAATTCTTATGAAGCTCCTAACGGAGTTTTAATTTTCTTAATCCCAAATTATTTTTTTAACCTACAGCTTTACACACCAAACTAATAATATTAAGATTAAGAACACGAATATTAGTAGGTACAGAAAAGTCAGCATTAATAATTATTATTCGTCTTTTAACAGTCAATTTGAACTATGACACCACTATAATAAATTTTTGTGAGTCACAGAACAAGAAACTTTCCATAAAAGAGTCAATTTGGTTTATAATATATACTTTTAGGAAAACCACAGATGTAAACTAGACATGCCTTAAGTATTTTATGGTGAACAAAATTATTTAACACGTAGATATGTTCATATTTTCATGGCTATGTTTTGAGGCAACCCTATGGGGAGTACGGCTATTGTTATTACAAAAACGGTTCTCGGAACCAAGTTCTTCGCGGTTGAAATTATGTATAACGTAAGCGCCTTTGAGCATTTTATAAAGGCTTATTTCTGACACCTCGGATGAAACATGGCGCATAACGAATGCGTACGCGCATCGACGGGATGAGACCATAAAGGTGAACCTCACCGAATGGGATACCAAATTGGTTACACGATTTATAATGGATATTAAGTTAAATGGTGTAGGTACGTAACTAATTTATATGTATATGATTTTTGAGAATTGTTTTCGAGGTGTGAGAAATGATATTTTTATTAATTTATATCATACTAGCTATTGTTCGCGGCATCGCTCCTGTGAAAAAATAAGAACTAGAAACCACATCAACAAAAAGTAACCTACTTCATATCGAAATGCATACAGTAAAGTTCTATCTTATAATCTACTCAACACAAAAAAATGGGATTCATTTCTTAGTTGAACAACAAATAGAAATAATTTATTCAGAAATCAACTGAACAGGGACGATCTTCTTTTTTCTATATGTCTGCATACAGAAGAGTATTCTAGCTATAACTAAGGATCTATTTAAAATGATTGTAATAAGATGGACCGAAGTGCTTTCCAAAAAGGAATACAAAATGATAATATTATATTCAGTAGTTTTTGCGCCAATACCTAACAGACAAAAATTCTAAAAATCACTTACGTTCGGTGTCGTTTACACTTTAGACTAGACGATTGTTTTAATATCTTCAATGTACAGACGTAGGTCCTCTAAGATGTCATAATAGTATAGATTGCGTGTCTACCTCTTATACTAACTATTTAGGACCAAATAAGAGACTGCTTAGTCTTAGTTTCGTTTTACGATACGGCATTATGCATTAATGCACTTTTATTTTATCTATTTTACTAACATTTAATATTGATACAGGTTATAATAGAGTCGCTCCAGTCATTCTTTTTTAAGATTATCTCATTCCAACCGTTAATCAGGGCGAAAAATGCGAAAGTAACTCTGTCTGACTGTTACCTTTTAACACCTAGACTACTGACCAAATTTGGCAAGGAGATAAATTGGATCTTCAGAAGGGCAGTATGAAATAAATGGTGATAAGGACTAATACATCTAAGCATGTCAATAAAATTAAGTTTCCTTAACCGTTGCCAACAACATATCGATACAATTAACGTTGCCTATATTTCATATGATCAAAAATTCCATAATCTGAAGCATTAAGTTAATGGAATAATTATTGTAAGAGGTGCCCCAATCAGGGCAAAGGCTAAGCCGTTTTATGGATGTTGGTGCCTCCAAGTAAATTGGTAGGTAATTAATTGGGTATCTATAAATCAAAGACTGTTTCATGTAAAAACTTCGTCTAAATATCTTTCCTTATAAATATATGAAATTTATCTTTTCTATGTGGGGACAGAAGTTGCTGTGCAGAAGCTGGATACGAATAGCGGAGGACAGGGTGAAATGCGCACATTAGGAGAGGCCTACGTCCAGCAGTGGACTAACAGTTTTAAGCAAAAATACTACTTTTTTGGAAGTGGAATTAGCTTCCTATTCTGCAGGCAGGAAGAGCTAGCCATATGTCTATATGGGTCATAAGCATTGGCCAAGTTTATAATTATTTTTATTTGATAAACGAAATTACGACATTGAATTCGATTCAGCCTTACTTAAGGCTAAACGTTCAGCCTTGTGCGCTTTTTGGCGGAATCCTCTACTTTACACAAAATCTTTTACGATAACGATTTTTAAGCAAACATTTTAATACTCAATCGTGCATAAGTTATTGTTGATGATGCAATTTTTACTGCCATACATGGCAGTACACCTAGGTACACCTAGAATGTATTATAGACAAACAATTAATATATAATAATTGATTTAGCGCCCAAGACTGAACGTTTAGCGAAGTAGTTGAAGTTTAGTAGGTTGAGGGCGTTATTCAAAACGTCCAACGAAAAAGACTTACAAGATATCTGCGGACGTTATTCAGTACTGTGTAATTTATATTGTTGCGTCGTAAATGTTATAATCTTTGATTTATAAAAATAAACGGTGATATTATCAATGATTGTAACACGCAATCAATGATAATATCACCGTTATCATTGATTGCGTGTGATCACTTTGTGCGGGTTTGACTGTTACCTTTTCACACCTAGACTACTGATCAAATTTGGCAAGGAGATAAATTGAATCTTCAGGAAGGACAGTATGAAATAAATGGTGATAAGGACTAATACATCTAAGCATGTCAATAAAATTAAGTTTCCTTAACCGTTGCCAACAACATATCGATACAATTAACGTTGCCTATATTTCATATGATCAAAAATTCCATAATCTGAAGCATTAAGTTAATGGAATAATTATTGTAAGAGGTGCCCCAATCAGGGCAAAGGCTAAGCCGTTTTATGGATGTTGGCGCCTCCAAGTAAATTGGTAGGTAATTAATTGGGTATCTATAAATCAAAGACTGTTTCATGTAAAAACTTCGTCTAAATATCTTTCCTTATAAATATATGAAATTTATCTTTTCTATGTAGGGACAGAAGTTGCTGTGCAGAAGCTGGATACGAATAGCGGAGGACAGGGTGAAATGCGCACATTAGGGGAGGCCTACGTCCAGCAGTGGACTAACAGTTTTAGGCAAAAATACTACTTTTTTGGAAGTGGAATTAGCTTCCGATTCTGCTGGCAGGAAGAGCTAGCTTTTTATGTCTATATGGGTCATAAGCATTGGCCAAGTTTATAATTATTTTTATTTGATAAACGAAATTACGACATTGAATTCGATTCAGCCTTACTTACGGAATCCTCTACTTTACACAAAATCTTTTACGATAACGATTTTAAGCAAACATTTTAATACTCAATCGTGCATAAGTTATTGTTGATGATGCAATTTTTACTGCCATGTACCTAGAATGTATTATAGACAAACAATTAATATATAATAATTAATTTAGCGCCCAAGACTGAACGTTTAGCGAAGTAGTTGAAGTTTAGTAGGTTGAGGGCGTTATTCAAAACGTCCAACGAAAGACTTACAAGATATCTGCAGACGTTATTCAGTACTGTGTAATTTATATTGTTGCGTCGTAAATGTTATAATCTTTGATTTATACAAATAAACGGTGATATGATAGCCTTGGACGAAATCTTTGTGATTGTAAAACGTAGGTCTTATCTGCGTAATAAAAAGCTAGATTTTATTTATACATACATTAAAAAGTCTTGACTCACCGACTCATCAACGCCCAACTTTTATGAATACCAGGAAAAGAGAAGAATATTTAGAAATTCTAGCCCTGATTGGATATTTTAAAAATTAAAACCCTAGATAACTTCGTAAAAGTACACCTAAAAACAAACAAGCAAACTCATAATTCATGGTTTTTCTATAAAATCAAGCCCCTAGGGGATCAAAAGTGCGTTCAAGCCTTCTATGGAAAAATAATATTTAATAAACATGGTTTTGAGAGTGGAACCCCAAATGATGCCTTAAGGAACACCTATCGAATATGTTAAGAAAAAGGTTGAATTTGATATGTGTGGGCCAAAATACTTTTTAATGCCTAATCCGAGCATACAAATTTCGATAAAAAATAAAAATAAAATATTAAATTTCTTTGTTTTTTTAGGTAAATATAGATTAGTTATAGTTCGATTTATAATACACATACCTCTGCAGCGATAGTTTTAATGAGTTTATTATATTTCTGGCAACTAATATATCAAGGTGTCAAGAAATTAAACAACAGCGTTACTTTTTTACAAAATTAACTTTTTTAATTAAAATTGCACAATCAGACTTTTCAATATGCCAGTTTTAAACTGTAACGCTTACATTTAGCTCTTAGTAAGTTAAATCACAGAAATAATCAGTTTCATGGAGTATTCTTAATAATTAAGATTACTGCGTTGCCAAAGTGTCATTTTAAAACATAAACTTTCCTATTAATAACAAAAAACAAACTTATATTTAATACCACCTAATGGCATAACCTTCCACTTTTGATCAATAATACGTACGTAAGAGGTTCAGGCATTTAAGATCACTAGAAGCCCATGTATTACTGAAATTACTACAATAATCAAAGGGACACAAAAGTAACGCAGTAGTAAGCTTAGTAACACAGTAGTATTTTCTTACATACTATACTTTGTACTTTCTATAGAGATCTGTTATAATGATAAAACAAAACAAAATTTTACTTCTTATGACGTGATATAGTATCAAGTAACTCAAATAACTTCAAAAACAACAAACTTAGCAAATTAAATACAAATAATTCAGTCTTACTTTTCATATACGTTAATTGCTTCATCGTAATGAAAATATACCCTTTTACCTTTTACGATAACTTTAGGGTTAGGAACAATTTCCAAGATGTTATCGTAAGGCTCGTAAGAAATATCAGTCTCCACTGCTTTGAATCTTTTGCCAGTTTTATCTACCATCTTGTAAAACATAATTTTTACGTCTCCTTCTTCATCGACTTCACTTTTAGCAACGCCGAGGTAAGTGTAGTTTTTGTCTTTGACAGAAGACACTTTTATTAAAACATGGACACCGTCAGATATTTTTGAAGGATGAACATTTTCCTTTTCAATTAGCTGCATTTCGTTTATATTAGAAACCGATGGTTGGCTAAAGCTTGCTAAAGGTTCGTCGCCAGAGTTGGAAGATGAGGAATAAACCGTATTATAATATGATCTTCTAGGTACGGCAACGACATTAGAAATGTCATCTAGGACTGATTCCTCATCCAATTCAAACGAAAGAATATCTTCTCTAAGTGTATTAATGTCAGGAACAGGAACGGGCTGATATGTTTTTGGATTCATGCAACGGCAAAAACCCCTTTCGCAAAAGCAACTGAGGTCTCTGTATTGAAGTTCACCGGGAGTGTCAGTAAAAACTTGATGTACTTCCATAGTACCCTGGAGTGGCACTAGGTTTTTAGGTAGTGCTTTTTAACGATTTAAATGTCGCTTTCAGTCAGTAAGTACATTTCAACCTTGCTCAAATCCTTCAAAGTGTAATAAAGAGCTTCTGCATCAGAAATATCGGAACCAGCAGCTACTTTTTCATCTGCGGTGCGTTTGAGGTAGCCACCAACGCCATCAGCAGCTCCTTTTCCATGACCAGCTTCAAAGAAATTCCATGTAACGCGGATGAAATTGTATTCGCTCAATAGTCTGTGACTAGTAGTAGTAACGCAGTGTAGCAGTTACGCAGTTGTAAATATTTGACTTCGTTGTAAATATTCACTAAAAAGAATAACAAAATGCAAATATTCTAACACTGATAGAAACAAAACATGACTAGCTGCGTATTAAAATAACAATAATGTAAATATCCTCAGTACGTACCTTTCGACAGCGGTAACTCAGCGGCCACGCAATAAACACACGCACCTCTCTCAACGACTGTGACGCGACTGATCCGGCTAGCGGTCTCCCCCCCGCGCAGTTGCTATCATTCGTTCTAATAGTTACAATAAGTCGAACCAAATGAAGTGAAATAAAATGTAACACACTCACTTTAAGGTTTATTTTCATATAGCAACGCAAGGTAGTTACGATTTTGTTCTTTGTTGGGGACACAGACAAAATATTTTTTTATTCCATGAAATATTTAACGTAAAAAATATCTATTGGCGTTGTAATAAGGTTCAAATGTTACATTTTCATAGGGACATTTAAGATTCAACGCCACCTAGGAAATATTGGGAGAAATAGCTAAGTACATCTTGGCACAGTGCTCAAGGACAGCAATATTTTGTACTAAGAACGACTGCGTTACCAAAAATTACAACGTTGTTACTGCAATTTTAGGATAAATAACACATTTTCCCGGTCAAATCTTGTTTTCTGCGTTAGAAAATAATGTTATATTTCGATATAAGTATACTTTTTGCGCAATTTTGTACTGATATCCCATAAAATTAATTATTCTTTCGGAGGGACCAGTTTTTAGGCATCAAAAAGTATTTTGGCCCGTGTAATTAAAGTTTGCAATTACAAACTGGAATATTTTTCACATAAAAAAGTTAAGCAGACTTCACCGAAAACTTTTTACGTTTTCTAATGCTTTTGAACTGACAATTGGGCAGTTTTAAAAATTTAGTTTTCTTTATATTTCGTTCTGTGTTTTTATTATTCAGTTGTCTGTAGCCTTTGGGCCAAAGCAGCTCTGCAAAGAGCAAAGCTCTGGCATAACTGAATCATTTAGGGAATTCTCAATAACCTCTTATACAAGATTTTCCGTACTTAGGTAATGACATGACATGACATGGGACAGTAGTAAATCCAAATTTGGCATATGAGTAGGTAGGTATTTAGTAGTAAAAATAAATGTAGCCATGCCCTTAAGCAGGTAACGTCATGTACACACGGCTACAGGTCATAACATAACATACCATCACGCCTGTATTCCCCGAAGGGTTAGACAGAGGTGTACTAATGTACACCCACATTTCGACGGTATGTTTAGGTCCCATGTAATAGGGGGCGAGCCGGGCACAAATCCAGACTCCGAGCTGCTACTGGAAATTTCATAGAAACTCCCAATAACACTTCGCTCGACCCGGGGATCGAACCCATGACCTCTAGTGTAGCAGTCGCGCTCAGGACCACTAGACTAATGAGGCAGGCTATAAGTCAACCTATACAAATTCAGTTTAAGCTGATCACGCATTGTACAGGCTCGATACAATTAGAAGGCCAGCATAAACTGGTCTTGCTAGCTTGATGTGTAGCCGTGCGTACAACGAGCTTCCAGTCATTCACAGTGCATCTAGTAAAAAAAAAGGAAAATGGCGTGGGTAGGTAACCATAGGCCATTCGTATCATACGAGGATACCGAACTGTATCCTTTGAGGCGGCGACTCTTCTGGCACGCTTTCCGCCGCTGGATATCCTGGCGGACATGGACGCGAGGGTTTATGACCGGATCCGTGCCGTCCGCCAAAGCGGCGGTAGGATGCCTGGTATGGCGATTGTAAGGCTGAGGCGGCAGGAACGGCGACACGCGCTCGAGCGGTGGCGCGAGCGGCTACAACAGCCGCAATACTCGCGCAAGCGCGTTGTCGAAGCCATCCTGCCGCACTTCGAAAGCTGGATAAAACGAGGGGAGCGCATCTCCTACAGGATCACTCAGGTACTTAACGGGCACGGCTGCTTCGGTGAGTACCTGAATAGGATTGGACGGGAGGCCACGGCAAATTGCCACCACTGTGATGGCGGCCTGGACTCCGCACAGCACACGCTTGAAGATTGCCCTACGTGGGCATCTGAGCGGCGAGTCCTGGCCGCCAGGATCGGGGGAGATCTATCCCTGCCCGCAGTAGTGAGGGCTATGCTGGCAGATCCAGAGAACTGGGCTGAAATGGCCTCTTTCTGTGAGACTGTGATAGTCCAGAAGGAGGTTGCCGAGCGGGATCGTGAGAGGGCCGATCCTGCTCGTAGAAGAAGGCGCCGGGCAGGCGACCGCCGCGGCTCCTAACACGGTGAAACCCCGCCTGCATCATATAAGCCAGGCGGGTCTCTGGGGTCACGGGCGCTAAGAAAGGGGACTCTGAGCGCTCATCGTTCGACCTCAAAGTAGACGGTAGTACAGTGGTCTGGCGACTGGCGACTGTACCTAACAGTCGCCAGCACATCAGGTTATACAAAATTGACAAATTTCACCAAATGATTTGAAACCTTAAAAAACTAATTAAGTTAAAAATCAACTGAGAAAATTTGACATGTGGTAACCTGATGTGGCGACCGTACATAGGAGACCCAGGACAGGTGATAACATTACTAATATAATTTAAAAAATCTGGGGTAAAACAAAACCGAAACAGTATCCTTAATCCTGGCAAGCAGAATGTTGCTCTCACACGAAAACTGAACCACTAGCGGCACCTGTTGGAAACTATGTAAACTCATAAGATGAATTTCCGAACTTTTATTCAAAATGTCATATTGTTACTATAGTTTTGTAGCATTACATTACATGTACCGCTATACCAGCTGCAGAATAATAAACAGATCGCCAGCATTGGACTAAAGTAGTACGTAATGATTATGATGGATTGTGATAGACCTTTTATTTGTGGTTCTTCGTAACTATATCAATAATGTTTTTTCCAGACTGTTGCTCGTCCTTAGATACATGAATAATGAAATACAACACTTTTTAGGCATGTACCTATCTACATTTCATGAAAATATACCCGAACCTACCCGAAAAGAGTTCATTGATCATCATAAACATCTGACTTCTTCGCACCGCTATATGACGGAATCTTTATAACATAAAGTAAACCCAGTGGCAAGTATGTATAAAATCTCCCAAATAATTATTTTACTCACCCATTATATGTAATTTGTTTATTAATTCACTTCCATTAACGCTTAACACAGAAAAACATCACCACAAACACTACACTTCAGTAGCCATTTTGGTTTTTCTACAAAATTATTGCCTGTCTGAAATATTATTACTTCATGCGTTAATTTTTTCAAGCTTCTTACTCTCGATATAAATTATTTATTTTTATAAAATAATAAAAGTGACACTACCTATTAAAGAAAACATATCCAAAAAAATTTTTAATATTCACAATTCAAAACTTTATCAAACGTGAGAAATATTCTACTGTCTATGTCCTATCTGTAAATGTTGCCATATAATTACAAGCCCAGTTGTTTTTCTTTTCCTGTCAACAGCTGTCAAATAGGTTGGGATTTGTGTGTTACAAAAATTATTTTATAAAAATCTATCTCAATCTTGGTTTAATGACAAGAAAATTTAATAAAATATAGTGATATCAATAGTGGGAGACGTGTTACTTATAATTTATTTAATATTTCAGCTCGAAAATGGTACAGCGGCTGACGTTCAGACGACGTTTGTCGTACAATACAAAATCAAACCAAAGGAGAATGTGAGTATTATACTGAATATATAAACATTAGTTTGAACATTTTAAATTCACCTAGTGCTATTAGAATTACTACATAGGATATTTAAACTATGTTATCATAACAACTTACAATCCAGTCGTATTTACAAAGTTAACCTCAAATTTTACCAAGTAGTTTTGCAATCGAGCGGCTCTAACTGCCAATAAACCGGCGAACTTTAATACGGGCTTAATTTTTTGAGATGATTACAAATATATTTTCTTTTTTAAGTATAAACTTCTCTTTTATTAAATTTATGATTTATATCTGAGCATAACATACCATCACGCCTGTATTACCCGAAGAAGGGCTAGGCAGAGGTCTACTAATGATCACCCACAGTTTGCTGGTATGTTTTAGGTGGAGCCTGTTACTATTGTGATTAGAATATATTATTACAAACAGGCTGTACTGTCCTACTGTAAAACTAATAAAATTAGAGAATAGATTTAGACCAATAATATTGTTATGTCCTAGAATAAGTATAATCGTGACTGGAAAGGAGAGCCAGTCCTGATCAATAAAAACCTCAAAAGGCACCAATATGCAATAATAAGTTGATAATAGGCAAGGATGGTTTGCTTGGTCTCACTCATGTACAGTGGGTTATCTGTCATAGTTACCTGACCCACCCTAGGTGGGCCAGCGGCGTCTAAGTGGGTCAGGTAACAGCTATAACCCACTGTACCTGAAACCTTACTTCACATATAAAACTCCTTAGATAAATTTTACTGCCCAAGAATCAAGTCATATTAGTATTAATTAATTGTTGATGTATGCTGAATTTTAGTTTTATTGGTCATCATTCAAACAATTAATTAAGTTTCCCCATTTCTTAAAAGTAAACATATATTCAAACAGGCTAGTAACATCATTATGAATAACACTTAGCCATTTATACAGAAATTAGTGTGGCTGAACGAGTATTATTCTTTTATTTGCTGTTTTATGTGTGTGGTTGACTATAACCTTACCCATATCATCACACTGATTAGAAATCCATGCTCGGTGGTGAATGGTCTTCAATATTTATTATTATATATGGCTGAAAAACCAATGAAAAGATGCAAATATGAATAACACAAATTATTGTCATTTGCATCTTCATCTCATATTTGTCATTATTTTGAAATAATGGCAAAATATTACATGAATTATTTTAAAAAGTTGTTATTTTACTGAAGGAAAAATATGACTGCAGGCAGAATTCGAACCTGCGTCTTCTGGTTACACCAGACGCTATGACCGATTGATCAATCAGTTTGATACATGTTTGATTATTCCACATTCCACAGTCAAAGATTTTGTGAAGTTTTTAAAAATACTCTGTACCTAATAATAAATAGTAATTGTTATTGATGCATTCAAGATAATAGTGAATCCTCCAAGCCTACCATGCACATCTTAGATTTGTAGCCACAGTAGAGATAAGCCAGAACTATAGTAAGCAGATAGTGCCAGCATGAGATTTAGCATCTTCAAAAATATTTCATAGTGAGTAATGATAAAATTCTGTAGCTCAAACTTTATTAAATTTCAGAGTAAGAACTCCAGGTGGACGTCTTGTCTACCAGTACGTCAAGAAGCCCAAGAAGATCCCAAGATGTGGCCAGTGCAAGAGCAAGCTGCGTGGTATCCAGCCTGCCAGGCCTGCTGAGCGCTCCCGCCTTTGCTACCGCAAGAAGACCGTCAAACGTGTTTACGGTGGTGTTCTTTGCCACAAGTGCGTCAAGCAGCGCATCGTCAGAGCTTTCCTCATTGAGGAACAGAAGATCGTCAAGGTCCTCAAAGCACAACAGGCGAATGTAAAGAGTGGCAAAAAAGCGACCAAGTAAATGTTAGGTTAAAAATATAAAGGAAAAATCAATTCTGTTGTTTTATTTGTAGTCTTATCTATCAGATTATCTGTTACCCGCAGCTTCGCTCGCGTGGACATTAGAGTTGCCCAACTATCGATAGTTTCACTATCGATAGATGGCCTCGAAAACTAGTAACAGTATCGATATCACAAATTAACGAATACTAATTACTAATTGATTGGAAGCTGTAGTATCGATACTTTTACATAATATATCGATAGTATTGTTATTAAACTATCGATGGCTTAATACTATCTTTCCGTCCGCTTATTTGCTCGGGTAGATCACAAAATTTGCCCAATTTAATTATTTACCGAAATATAAACGCAGCTTATATCCTTTCCCAAGTTCTAGTCTATTTTTGTACCAACCTTTGAAATTTCAAACCCTTTATCAAATATTAATTTCTTATCAAGTGCCTAAACACAAAGCTTCAGCGTTTATCTTCAACAATGACGAACTCCCATAAATTTTTTCATCTCTTATTACAACCCTCTTTTTACAACAACATACATACATATTGTCACGCCTGTCTCCCATGGGGGTAGGCAGAGACTATAGATTTCCACTTGCTACGATCCTGGCACACTACTTTCGCTTCATCTACATTCATTAATCTCATTCATTTTTACAACAAAACGTAGCGTAAATCGTTTCCCAAGGTCTAAACTATTTTTGTTCCAAATTTCATCAAAATCGGTTCCGGGGTTAAACTTTAAAGCGTGACTTGTTTGGACTTCTAAACGAACTTTCATCCCCACACAGGTCGAAATTTTGAAAACGCTAGAAAAAATATTTATTTATTTCTTATCAAGTGCCATAATATAAAGTTTCATGGTTTTATCTTGAAAAATGAGGAACTCCCATACAAACTTTCACCCCCGTATTTCAACCCCTTCAAAACTATTTTTTGCAATTAAAGGTACACAGAATTTTTCATTACATAATAATCGATTAAAAAAATCTATTTTTTTGATAAAAAATAAATATTTTCAAAACGCGACCCCCACCCGTTGCAGCGGTGTTTCTTGTATTTTTTAATAGGTGCCGGTAGAAAAAAATAGAAGAATAAGCGGACGCTTAAAATAAAAAAATCGATTAATAAATAAACTTTTTTTTTAAATCCTTAGTACAAAGACCTCTGAAGCCATGCCATAAATATTACAAAAAAAAGCTTGACTAATTCATTCTTCTGTTAGTTCAACTTCAATGTCAAAATTGTCAAACCAAGAAGGTTTGTGTAATCCATTATCTACTATTTATTCATATTGTGTAATAAATTATCTTCTCTAGCAGAGACATATTTAAGATATAAACATTAACTGTAAGATCTGTGATATAGATTTTAATTATATTTGAACAAAATGTCGAATCCCTGGAAGAAAATTGCCGCTCCTGCAGAAGTACAAGATTTGTCTGACATCATGTCCGAGGAGTTCGCGCGAGGACTTCAAGTGAAAGAGGAATTAAAGTTCGCTGAACAGTTGTCTGACCAGCATGTGAGTACATCTAACGATATACCACCCGAATTGTTGCAAGAAATCGAACAATCAAATGTCAAGGAATATTGCGATTCGGATGCGATTATTGCAAAGGTGTTGCAATGTCAATTCGACCGAGAGTATGATGATGAACTCAAGGCAGTGGAGAAAAAACGCAATGGTGACGCTAAAGTATCAGTTTCATACGACAACTATTTCAATGTACCTAAGTATTTGATTTATGATTCAGATTCTGATGAAGATGATATAGAAAAGAAGGATTGGGACCGCTTTGAGACTAATGAGAAAGAGTTTGCTAGTCTACCTAAACGTGGGTATGTTATGAAAGATGGGGAGATGGTCACTAAACATGACAGTGTGATCAGTGGCAGGAGGAATGCCTGTCGTGTGATGGCCTTCCCTCCGGAGGTTTGCACTGGAGATGGGGCTGGATTCGATATGAAGCTATCCAACTCTGTGTTCAACCATTTAAAAGAGCAAACAAGGCACCACCAGTCACGTAAGCATAAAATGTTGGACCGTAAAGAAAGTCATGCCACTGCTGAAATGGGGCTTGATGAGCCAACTAGGCTTATTTTGTTCAAACTTATTAATAATGAATTGTTAGAAGATATCAATGGAATAATTTCAACTGGTAAGGAATCAGTTGTGTTACATGCCAATGGGAACACCAAGTTCCCAGACTTGACAGTTCCTAAAGAATGTGCAATCAAAGTATTTAAGACTACACTTAATGAGTTCAAAACTCGTGATAAGTATATTGAAGCTGACTACCGTTTCAAGGATCGGTTTTCAAAACAAAACCCACGTAAGATTGTTCATATGTGGGCTGAGAAAGAGATGCATAACATGATTCGTATGAAGAAGATTGGGTTGAATTGTCCCGATATGGTGTGTTTAAAGAAGCATATTTTGGTAATGTCTTTCATTGGGAAAGACAATAAGCCTGCTCCGAAGTTAAGGGAGGTTATATTGAAGCCTGAGAAATGGCAGAGTGTGTATAATGAGGTGGTGGAGGCAGTCCACAAGCTGTACAACACTGGGCACATGATTCATGCAGATCTGTCCGAGTACAACATCCTGTGGTGGGATAACAAGTGCTGGTTTATTGACGTCTCCCAGTCTGTGCAGCCTGATCATCCTAATGGCCTTCAATTCTTACTGAGAGATTGCCGCAACATTGCTAATGTAAGTATCTTGATGAATAAAAAATTTACCTATTACCAGGATTACTCCAGTATACAAATACACAATCAGACTTTTAAAATAAATACAATACGCAGGAACTTAATTACTGGTATGAGCTGATGTCATTATATGAGTGCTTATGTGACCTGTTATTTTAAATGGTTACCCCAAAAAATAAAGAAAAAAATAATTTCTGTAATGTGTGAACAAATATTTTGCAATAATACAAATACACAGTTTTACCTATTTCTTTCTCATTTCAGTTCTTTGAAAAGAAGGGTGTTGCTGACATGAAATCTGGTGAAGAGTTATTCACATCCATCACTGGGTTTGAAGAAATTGATGTGAACCTGCTGGAAGGTGTTCACACCACATACAATGCATTGTCATCCCGCTTCGAGATTGCACCAGATGATAACAGGAATGTCAGCTACCCATTTGAGTACTGCTGGCAAAAGACTAATGAGGGTAAAGCTAAGAGTGACAAGAGTGCTGATGAGGAAGGCGACGATGAGGACGATGAATTTGAGGAGATGTGGACTCACTCCATCCAAAACAAGTCTCTAGACACAGCAGCTGACTTTGGCAATGAGGTCAAGGTTCAAGAGGGTGGCTCCAGAGAAAAAGTTATCCAAATTCATCAAGAAAATTTTGCTGAAGAGCTAAATGTTGTGTTACCAAAACAGGACAATATAAGTAGTACTGATAAAAAGTCTTAATAATACTTGTGTTGTCAATGGTTATGGGCACACATAAAAATTTACTGTGTATAATAAAAAACACAAAAAAAAATGTAATGAAGTATACATTTGTATAACTATGTGCATAGCAATATTTTAAAAACTGCCTCAAGGTAATGAAGCAATAAAATTGAGTGGTAAACAGGTTCACTTATTTTATTACATTATAATAACAACTTAACCCATTACAAATGAATTTAAAATACTGAAAAAAAATATTTACACCACCTATAAATTATGTATAATATTTACCTACTAATATGTATACAATATTTCAATACAATCTACAATCTTTCAACTGATCAGTTATTTAAGAAAAAATACTAACAAAGTATCATAATTCTTATTAAATCATCTTGATAATAATATATTGAACTACTTAGTGATTGATTGAATGCCTAGCAGTGGACTTCCTATAGAACAATAAAGAGGTACATAGCTTGTTTAACTTTCAACTTCTCTCCTCAGTGATCAATTTATGTAATAGGTCAACTTGCTGCATAGTTAAGAACTGCTTGGTGTCAGCAGTCACACTGATGAGGGCATGTGTGTCGCCTGTAGTGTGGCAGATCACTATTGACTGTAGCTTCAGACGCAGGTCTGTGTTCAGGGGAATTACTGAAAATAAATAATTCATTTATACACACACCAATATTATCGGCGAGATCCTCCATAAAGGTCAGGTGCGTAGTATTCGCAACGGGCGCGTGTGTATGAAAATACTAGCAAAAATACAAATGCAATGCATATGCAAGTCATAGCAAGAGGTGGCCTATAGTTTCTGCCTACCCCTGTGGAAAAAAGACGTGAGTGTATGTATGTATCTAATAAATCATTTACTTCAATAACTTAACTTAATCTAATAACTAAATTGTTGGAACACTCCTTTTAGGCAACACCCTGCTCTTCCTCATACAGATAAATATCTATTGACTTCGTTTCGTGTGCGTTCGCGCAGCGGAATGTTGTTGAATTTAAAGATTTTAAGTATGCAGATATTTAGTGTATGACGTCGTATAATTGTGTATGGTAAAAAAAAAATTGTGCACGCAGCCATTGTGGAGAAATTCATCAAAAACTGATTCCGCTGGGCGAACGTTGTCCTGGCGGAACTTTTTTTAATCCATAAACTTTAGAAGAAAAAAAATATGTCCAATAATTAGTGTGTATTTGTGTGTAATTGTGTATGTATGAATAACATTAGTGCATGCATAAACTTCGGAGAAATTCAAGTTTCCGCTACGCGAACGTTTGGCCATTAGCTAGTTTTCATATAAAGCGCTTACATAGAGAGCTGTAGAATTTTACATACATTGTTTTGAATTTGTTTATATTTGTTTAAAAAACAGATTTAGAAAAAAACGTAGGGCTTAAAAGATAAAAATATAAACGTAAAATACGCTTATTAGGTCTTAGTTCTTAAAGTATGCACTTTGGGGTCTAGATTTTCACGTTTATACAAACCTTGTAGGTGTCTGCAACATGTTGCCAAGTATCAATGATGTTCCGTTAGTAATTAAAGAGATAAAGGACAATTTACCATGAATAGATCACTGTTTACAAAACAGTCAAATATCACGACGTTCTAAAGGAATTGCATGGTAAAATGTATGCCAATAATAAGTGTATTCATTCAACTATTCACATGCAAAATTTCATGTCATTAAATTCAGTAATTAAAGAAAAACAATTATAATACTGACGAAGCATCGAAAACCTACATAACCCGACCAAGTTCAGATGGCTACAAAAAAGCGGCCGTGCCATATATCTAAGAAACGTTCTTAACCTTCCAATATAGTATTTATTAATACGGTACAGTTGCGTACACAAGCGTTGCGGGCCGCGGCTAATGAAAACATATTGCCCTCTCTTTTCTTCAAGGATGGAAGTACCGTTTTTTTTTTTTTAATAAAAAAAAAGCGAGTTTCAAGCGAGAAGCCGCCTATCGCTCGTTGCGCGCAGCGCGTTGTCTATTTTTTCACACTAGAATATTTTTTATCAATTCATAACTACAATACTTAGCCTATTTAACCAAAGGACTAGCCTTAAGCGTACCGCTTCGAACAAAATAATTCTACATATTTTGGTGGGGTGCGGGGGAACACGCTCACATACATAAGTCACAGTACAGTACAACGGTATACATCAATTAAAAAATCGATTCAAGAAGTAGTTTTTTTTAAGTTATTAGATTTGTTTGATCCACTAAACTTGCAAAGGGGAACGCTCGTGCATGCCTAGTCCATTGGTTAAATAGTGTAGTAATAAGCTACAATATGATAAATATTTACTTAAACAGTAGTAGGTACTTACATGTGGTAATTATTTAATTTCCCTAAGGGGTCTATAGTTAGAATCCTGATCCGTGAAATCTTCAATAGAAATTAGCTGTATGAATTTTATTTGTTTTATAATATATCTAGATTATATCTCAAGTCTCAAGCGCATACTTAAATAAAGTACCTACGTAAATAGTACCTACTTTCTGTCATAGTCAAATACATTTAAAAAAGTAGGTGTACAATAATAAATGACCTATAAATTATATCGAAACAACAATTGTGTTATCACCTATACCAATTCAATACCGGTATTATACTGTAAATTTTGGGATGTTACCTAAATATATTGCACGGCCGCTTTTTTGTAGCTATCCGAACTTGGTCGGGTTATGTAGGTTTTCGATGCTTCGTCAGTATTATAATTGTTTTTCTTTAATTACTGAATTTAATGACATGAAATTTTGCATGTGAATAGTTGAATGAATACACTAATTATTGGCATACATTTTACCATGCAATGCCTTTAGAACGTCGTGATATTTGACTGCTTTGTAAACAGTGATCTATTCATGGTAAATTGTCCTATAACTCTTTAATTACTAACGGAACATCATTGATACTTGGCAACATGTTGCAGACACTTACAAGGTTTGTATAAACGTGAAAATCTAGACCCCAAAGTGCATACTTTAAGAACTAAGACCTAATAAGCGTATTTTACGTTTATATTTTTATCTTTTAAGCCCTACGTTTTTTTCTAAATCTGTTTTTTAAACAAATATAAACAAATTCAAAACAATGTATGTAAAATTCTACAGCTCTCTATGTAAGCGCTTTATATGAAAACTAGCTAATGGCCAAACGTTCGCGTAGCGGAAACTTGAATTTCTCCGAAGTTTATGCATGCACTAATGTTATTCATACATACACAATTACACACAAATACACACTAATTATTGGACACATCTTTTTTCTTCTAAAGTTTATGGATTAAAAAAAGTTCCGCCAGGACAACGTTCGCCCAGCGGAATCAGTTTTTGATGAATTTCTCCACAATGGCTGCGTGCACAATTTTTTTTTTACCATACACAATTATACGACGTCATACACTAAATATCTGCATAATTAAAATCTTTAAATTCAACAACATTCCGCTGCGCGAACGCACACCTTCGTTTCTTATATTTTTTTTACTTTAATAAAAGTAAATTAAAAGTCCTATTTTGTTAAGTCTTACCATCACTGTCATTATCGTTCATCAAGTCTATGAAGAGCTGCTTCAATGATGGAGGTTTGCTTTGTTCTGGTGGTTCCACAAGAAGTGTCAGTAATACCCTGCTTACCTGCACTCTGAAAACAGGATAATGTGTTACAAGTCGAAGTTTTTTTTTAATAGATGTCGCAAGTATTTCCTGTCTACCTATGAGTAGAAACGCCGAAACACACTCAGAGAATCATGGTATCTTTTAAAGTTCTGACATAGATAGATATATGGCCGGAAGCGAGACATCACCACCGACTTTGAAAATAAATTAGCTAGACTTACTCTGCAAGAACATCCTCTGGTATGATCATGTTGGAATCAGATATGTTGTTAGCTACTTCTAGAGCCACATCAAACTGACCTGTAATGGAAGTTAAACTTGGTATATAATAAACATATTACATTCATACAGAAATTAAGTAATTTCTTTTAGTTTTAAAATAGGTGCTGTTATCAAAACATCAAGTTGGTAAAAAAAATGGCAATTTCTTTTCTCTGACACTTGTTATCACCACCACTCACTACCTCTTCAGAAACCCACAAGAGTTAAAAAGTATTTGAGGTTTACAAGAAATAGCATTGACCCTTTGTCCCATAATAACAACATACTTGTTCAGTTATGTTGCTGATGTGGGTGTTTTTACAAGGTAACTAGTAGGTACTATCTGCCTCTTTTTAAAAGAAATTAACCAAAGAAGCCAGTTAATAATAGAGTTAGAATTTAACTGTGTTATTCACAAAAAGTATAAATACTCCATCAAATTTTCTATAGCTATGTGTTTTATCTTCTTTTCCCTGTCACAAAATATAAGTTGTTAAAACAAGACCAAGCACATTATAGTGCTTAACCTGAGTTCCCACTAACAACAAAATATGTTGCAAACAGCTACCTATCCTACTCATTCTTTGAGTTACGATAGAAGTTTGCAACATGTTTTGTTGTCAGTGGAAACATGGGATTAGAAAGAAGCATATAAGACATTTTAGATCTTTATGAATATCAGTGTTGGTTTCTTTCATTATTACGGTACACTAAAATCATACAAACCACAGTCAATCCTCAAATTAAGGAGATTCTTCAAACAGATAATCTTCATGGTGCTTTCAGTGATATTGGCTAGTGCTTGCTCATAGTATGATGCAGCTTCTAGCTTGTGGTTCAGCTCTACCAGGTCACTGGCTAGCTCCATCCATATAGCTGTTTGTATTGATGACTTTTCTGGATATTTGTTCAATGCTTGAATGTAACTGCCTATTGCTGCCTGTAAATTATCAACACCAAAGAATAAGAAATATTTTCTTGCGTAAAATAAACGACAAACAAAATATATGGAGTTTACTTAATTTTATATGAAATACTTGTAAGTTATCAAATAATAAGAACAGTTTACCTCTAAGTTCTCCCTATCTGCACTATAAAATTTTAGAGATTTCAGTTTCTTCTCAGCCTTCATAAACTGTCTTGCTGCAGCCAAGAAATGTTCCGCTTCACCGAGAAAGTGGCCCACGGAGGCTTCACACTTGGCAGCACCGACATAGGCGTGCCCAGCAAATGCAGGCTGGTCAGAGTGCTCACATTGTATGGCCAGGGCTATGAACTCGTTTGCTGCCTCTGACACATTTGGCCTTCGCATGAATCGCCTGCACAATTAGATTATTACATTATTTCAAGATCCTTCATATAAAACAGATAAGGTTGAGCAAACTCACTTTTTAATTTTGGTATTTATATTCATATATTGCTCGTTGAAACTGGAGCTCAGATCGGTTGACATTTTTTTTTTTTTTTTTTTTTTTTTTTTAATGGCTTCGCACGGTTTGTGCATTTTGCCAATGTCAAGTGGTAGATTTTTTGTTAAAGGTAGGGAAATTTCGTTTTATGAAAAGCACCTAGAAACACGAAATTTTGACAGGTCAGGAGAGTTATAGGAATATAAGGTAAGGATATAATAATGGAACTCGGGATATTATTTACACAACATTTGACAAGCAATAGAAAATAAGAAACAAATGATATATTTACAGTTTAATGTTATTAATAGAAATGAATGAAGCTATACATTTATATACAGAAAGATTATTTGAATGTAAGAGAGAAAGAATAGACGTAGGAAAAGGAACATTAAGAGAAATTAAATCGTTTAGGAAAGAAGAGTGGTCAAGGAGAGGACAGGTGAAAATAATATGATTAACATCGCCAACCTCTAATCCACATGAACACAACGGGCTAGTCACAATGTGAAGTTTGGAAAGGTGGGCAGGGGAACAAACATGTCCTAGTCTCATTCTTATCAAAACAGAAGTAGACGCTTTTCCAAAGTCAGCCTTGGAAAACCACGGCTTCACTGGGATATCAGGTTGAACTAAGGAAAAATAACGGCCTTTTGTGAGTTTACTTGATTTCCAAGCCTCCCTCCATGAATCTCGTAGAAAAGAGTTTGGCAAAGCCATGAGATCGCAGTGAAAATTTTTATATGGATACATGTCTCCACACTGCACCGCATCACGGGCAAGTGTATCTGCTATTTCATTGCCGTGAATTCCAACATGAGCTGGAATCCAAGCAAACTGTATAGAATAACCGTTCGAAATAATGTTAAATGTAAAGGCTCTTATGTCAAAAATTATTGGGTTAGGGCGATTTAATTTAAATGGGAATTTATGAAATGCCTGAAGGGCACTGAGAGAGTCTGTAAATATAATAACTTTTTTAAGCTTAAATATATTAACATATTCTATCGCTTTAAGTAGACCAAAACATTCACCAGTAAAAACCGATGACTCTGGCGGGAGTTTAATTTTTTGTACAATGTTATATTGATAGTGGTAGACGCCTATACCAACACAACCTGTAGGAGAATATTTCGAAGCATCCGTGAAAATATGATGGTAGCCTTCAAAATTTTCAGACAAAACATCTTTGAGACTTGAGTTAGCATTAGGTTCATATTTATCAACTAAGTCATACATAATGTTGGGAGAAAATAATAAACAGTCATAGTTACAGCTGAATAAAGGAAGACTGTTAGAACGATGTGTGGCAGACGATAAAGAAAGAAATTTCTGGAAACTTGTAACTAAGCATGGAGTAGATTTGTGTGCCCAGTAACTAGATGTATGAATGTGTGATAGGAGAGATTCTAATATTGGAATGAGAGGATGATTATTAAACTGAATGACTTTAAATAAAAATTTATCCGATAAGAATTGTCTTCGTAGATATAAAGGGGCTTCACCGCACTCTACTTGGAGAGCGTTTATGGGACTAGACTTCATGGCACCAGATATAATACGCAAAGCTTTTGATTGAATGCGGTCTAATTTTTGGAATGCCAAAACACTGCCCGGTTCAAGCAAAAACGTACCGTAGTCAAGAATGCTTCTAACTATGGCATTGTATAGCAGTTTCAAAGAGAAAGGATGAGCACCCCACCACACACCGGAGAGGCATCTCAGGATATTTAACTGACGTTCACATTTATTTACAACATACTCGCAGTGGGGTAAACCACTCAATTTAGAGTCAAGAATAACTCCCAAGTACTTAAAACTATCATTAACTGGGATTGGGGTGTCATTACATAAAATATGTATTGGAGGAGCAATTCTCTTTCGGGTAAATAAAACGGCTGAACTTTTGGATGTAGATAAATCTAAACCATTTAACTGTAACCATGATGATAGGGAGGTCAAGGCGGAAGAAAGAATTGAGCAGGCGTGCTCAACAGATTTACTTGAATGATATAATACTATGTCATCAGCATATTGTAACACTTTTACCTGATTATCAAAAGAAGTATCTAAATCATATGTATATATGTTATATAACAGCGGGCTTAGCACTGATCCCTGTGGAAGGCCCCTCCATACAAGTCGTGACATTTGATGATCATTCACTGACAATAATAGCGAACGTTCTGCTAAAATGTTTAATATAAATGTAGAAAGGATAATTGGTACTTGTAGAGTATTTAATTTATTATGTAGAACTGATAACAAAACATTATCATATGCAGCATTAACATCCAAGAATACTGCAACAGTGGAATGGTTACAAGAAAAAGCTGACCGTATGTCAGAAGTAAAAATACTTAAACAATCCATAGTACTTTTACCTTTCCTAAAGCCATATTGTGATAATGCCAAAAGTCCTTTATACTCTACGTACCACTCAAGACGATTTTTTATTAAGTGTTCCGCTAATTTTATCAAAATTGATGACAACACGATGGGACGGTACGAAGATACATCCGATGGTATTTTATTCGGCTTTAGGATTGGCAACACTACTTGCCGTTTCCATTCTTGAGGGATATTTCCAGATTTCATTACAAAATTAATCAGATGTAAATAGTAAATAAGAACGTTATCACTTAAATTAGCAAAGAAGGAATACGGAATACCGTCAATACCGGGAGCAGTATCAACAGTATTGAGGAGAACGCCTTTCAGTTCGGGAAGTGAGAAAGCCTGGTTCAAACTAGAACAGCTGTTATTAGTGTTTGAATTGTCAATTTCAAGAGGAGGTTGTAAATAAAGAGCCTCAGGAACCCACGGAGGGGCCAATTTATCTATAAAGGCATTAGCTAAAGACTCCGAAATAGGAGAACAAGAGGAGTTGTTATACACGGACCTAAATCGTCTGATATTACGCCATACAATTGTGGGGTGAGTGTTTGGAGAAATGGATGAACAAAATTTCTGCCACCCTTCATATTTTTTCATTTTAAAAAGTTTACGTGTGTCTGCAATAATTTTTGAAATTGTTTCAAAATTGGTATGGGACATATCCATATTATAAATAATTTCTGCATCTTTTCTTTTCTTGACTGCATCTGTGCACTCAGAGTCCCACCAGGGAGGTGAAGGGATTTTATTAATAGCATTATTTTTTGTAGGAAACACCTCATCTGCAGCTGCAATCAATATGCGTGCAAGGGCTTCAGCACATGCATTTTCATTTCCCTCAGAGAGAATAGGAAGAGAAGAAAACTTGCTCTCAACATGAGTTTTAAATGTCTCCCAGTCACTAGCAGCATTCTTAGGAGGTAGTTTATATTTTAAGTGTGAACGCCTAGGAAAGCTAGCTGGTTTAGAAAAAGGAAAAGAAATTACAATGGGAAAATGATCACTACCAAAAGAAGAAGTCAGGGTACACCAAGATAATGAAGATGCTAAGTTGGGGGTGCAGACAGATAGGTCTACTGCACTTTGATTCTGGCTGGGATCACACCGACGAGTGGGACTACCTGTGTTTAAGGTGCACAAGTTATGGGAGTCAAAAATATCTAAAAGTTCTTCACCATAAC
Source organism: Subacronicta megacephala (assembly GCA_958496365.1). Lineage (NCBI taxonomy): Eukaryota > Metazoa > Arthropoda > Insecta > Lepidoptera > Noctuidae > Subacronicta > Subacronicta megacephala. Next base: position 13,049,825 of record OY292529.1, on the reverse strand, counting down.
AATTGGAAATAGAGCTGCCCCAAGATTGGTGGTGACAATTGAAATCCCCCAGTATTAGGAAAGGTCTAGGCAGGGAAGAAAGGAGACTATTAAACTCATGGAGGATAGACGAAGAAGGATGGGGAATATATACAGAAACAAGACAAATATTATGTACATTTATTGCTACAATTGAAATTTCATTACTATGAGTTGGTAATGAAATGGTGGAGAAGGGGATGGAATCTCTGATGAGTATAGCGACCCCACCATACCCATCAGCTCTGTCATCCCTAATAGTAGAATACTTTAAAATTTTAAAAACATGATTTGGCTTGAGCCATGTCTCTGACAATGCAAAGACAAAGGGCTCATATTTATTTAATAGGTATATTATATCACTTTTTTTGTTGATTAGACTGCGACAATTCCATTGAATTAGTTTGTCTGTCTGACTGTCCATTTTGGTTAATGTGGGAAAGCATTTCTAAGATAGGGGCAACGTTGGACGGTGAAAAGTTAAATTGTTTAAATAGATTAAATAATGCTGTAAGAAAGTCTGTAAAAGAAAACTGATTGTTAGAATCATTGCCATTCTTATTAATGAGACCACAACCATTTGATGGCTCTGGAACTAAAAATTCTTTGATAATTGAGTTATGGGCATGTTTATCATAGCCATGAGAAGGAGACGGGGGGGCACGGGGTTTGAGAAATACTGTTTTTTTATGACTCATTGCTGATCCTTTTTTTTGAAATGCTAAGGAAGAAGAGTTTTCATGTAGATTATTGGAGGGGGAAGTAACTAAGGTGTCAGCATATGATTTCGAAATAGTTGGATGAAATTTTGCAGCTTCAGCATAAGAAATTGAGTTTTGAGCCATATATGTTTTGATTTGTTTTTGTCGCTCAAATTCAGGGCATATTTTGTTTGTTGCAAAATGATACCCTGAACATAGGCAACAGGACGCATTAATTTCATCAGTACTACAGGAATCCCCTGAATGGTTCTGACCACATTTGTAACATTTAGGTTTGGATCTGCACTGTATCTTAGTATGTCCAAAACGGCAACAATTAAAGCATTGGATAGTTGGGTAGATATAAAGTTCTACTGGCAAAGCATTATAACAAATAAAAATCCGTTTAGGTAAAACTTGACCATCAAAAGTAACAACTATGGTTTCAGAAGGCTTCCAGACTGTTGAACCATCAACAGAGGTCTTAAAATTTAAGCGACGTATCTTTAGTATGGGGCCACATCCCATTGGCACAGAAATGTTATCTAAGACCTCCTCTGGAGACCAATCTGCAGGAACACCTCGTACTAAACCCATTCTTGTTACGTTGAAGGATGGGATAAATGCTAATAAATTTTCAACTTCAAGAAAACTCTGAGCTATAAAAGAATTAGCGTCAGTGTATGAAGAAAATCCAATAGACATTTTATTACGGCCAATTTTTTTAACACTGCCATTTATAATATTTTGAATACTTTTCTTCTTAAGGAATTTACCAAATGACAGTGGATGCAGTGTGGAGCTGTCATTAGGTGAGGCCAGTTTTTTTTGTACATGAACAATATATGGTGCGCAGTCAAGTTTATCGTATTCCTTACGTCCTATTGGAGTTGGAGTAGGAGGTGGGGCAGATTTGATACTGATTTGATTAGATTCCTGTATCTCCGACTGAGAGTCGGTGCAACCGCAACCTGATGTCCCATCGGAACCGTGATGTTTTCGCCGCCTTTTATTGCAGTGTTTGCACACATGCATACGACTACGTTTTAAGGCACGGGTAGACGTAGAACCGTCTGTGTCCATACCCGACTCATTCGACATTATATTATTATTAGTAGAAACAGAATTTATGGTCACAAAGCTGCCTGCCGGAGGGACAAAGCCCTCCGGATCAGGCGGGTCGTTCATGACCACCACCTATAGAAAAATATTGATAAGAACTTACCAAAACGCCAAACTAAACACTAATAGATAAATAAGAAAAATATTACTTAAATATAAACTATGTACAACTCAATTGACCAGTTTTAACCTTAATATTTACATATAATTAATTATAGAAAAAAGGAGCCAAAAAATTCGCGTCTGAACAATTATGAATTTCCCGCGCTTTTTTTCCGGTTGACATTGTTGCTGTAAATATATCCTGATTACTAGAGATGGGTAGCTCGCGAATGAGAGATAAAAATGAGCTAGCTCTTTGTTTCCAATCTAGCTCTCACTCACTCATTCGCTGAGAGACTAGCTCTCCGGCTCAATTAGTTCAATGAATCTTCATTGTAAATCGATCTTTATTTTTGTGGAGACAAAGTAGAAAGTGCTTTATCATATTTACTTATCTAGCTCTTCGCATCAATCAGCTCAGTGGTTCTTCATTGTAAATTGATCTTTATTTTTATGAAGACAAAGTTGAAAATGCTTTGTCATATTTACAGATCTAGCTCTCGGTCTCAATTAGCTCAATGGATCTTCAATGTAAATTGATCTTTATTTTAATAGAGACAAAGTAGGAAATGCTTTAACATATTTACATATCTAGCTCTCCTGATCAATTAGTTCAATGGATCTTCATTGTAAATTGATCTTTATTTTTATCGAAACAAAGTAGCAAATGCTTTGTCATATTTACATATCTAGCTCTCCGGATCAGTTAGCTCAATGGATCTTTAATGTAAATTGATCTTTATTTTAATGGAGACAAAGTAGCAAATGCTTTGTCATATTTACATATCTAGCTCTCCGGATCAGTTAGCTCAATGGATCTTTAATGTAAATTGATCTTTATTTTAATGGAGACAAAGTAGGAAATGCTTTAGGATATCCACATATCTAGCTCTCCGGGTCAATTCGCTCAATGAATCTTCATTGTAAATCGATCTTTATTTTTATAGATACAAAGTAGAAAATGCAGCATATTTACATATCTAGCTCGCTGAGCGCTCACATGTTGTAATGAAAGGGTATGTAAGTATATCTCTCGCTCACCGAATAACTCATTGGCTCAGGATTCAATTTGAGCTAAATGAGCTAAAGAGCTAAAAGAATGATATATCTCTTTTGATTGAAAGAGCTATATCTCTCTTTTCTTTTCATTGAGCTATTTCTCGCAACTCTACTGATTACTAGCGATCACACGCGAGTGAAAACAGTAACTTTTCTATATTCAAATAAATTTATAAAAATTTATTCCGATGTATGTATTGTTGTCATTAATGACAGGAACAAAACAATCCGACTTATTATTACAGCGAATTAAACTAAACTAAATCGTGAAGTCATAAGGTTTAAATTATAATATCAAAATCTGTTACGTTATGTCATATGTTCAACTGACACTGTCAAGTTATAAATTCGTTTTGTTTGTTAATGCGATATGAGTATGGTTCATCATTGGTAAACTTATTTTTTTTTTGGGAATTATAGAAGTTACTTTACATTTGAATATAAAAAATCGACGCTAAATAAACTTGATTTAGATTATTCACTCAACATTGAAAAGCCAATCTGTTTAACACATTTGAGATTAACATGAAGCGAAACGTAAATCGTAATTCTTTGAGTGTCAAAAATGCTTTGACGTGTCTCGTAGGGCTGATATAATTTTTGAGAGTTTTCGTGTTTTAATTAAGCAATGATTTCGTATTAAATAAGTTTTAGCTGTATTCTAAGAAACTAAGGAAATTGTGAATAATGGATTTTCTAAAGAGCGGTCTGAAGACCGTTCTCGGGGCTCCGGAACCGGGCCACCAACCTTCGGGAGCGGAGATTGTAAGTATCCCAATATTTACTTTCCAGAATTAAAATATTAGGTGACCTATTTATAGTTAGCTATGTGGTATGGTATTAACTATAATTTCAGCGTAGGCGTATCCATATGTCTCGCCAATTGAAACAATAAGTATTTAATGAATTCGACAGCCGAACATCACATAGCACACACACATTTTACATATTATTATATTTTATAAATAAATATAGAAAAGAATAATATTGTACCCAGTTTCACTTTGTCCACTATGCTGTCCTTAGATTACCTCATCTACATTCATACAACAGACCAGGTAGGGTCCTATATATTTGCCTGCCATATTTTGCAATATTCCTTAAGTCCTGTTCTATAAAATAGGCCCATTATCATCATTATTGTATTACACTGCTCATATTTTGATAATATTAAATTCTGCAATAAATAAAGCCATAAAGTTAAGAGAAAATCATTTATGTGTTATCATAATGGAAAATTAATTGCAAAACCAACCAACAATAATCTGATATTTGTAATTTCATGAAACTAGTGATGCCACAGTTTTAAAATCGTTTATTGCCTTATTTAATTGTATATTTTTTTACTAAAATTAAATTAAATTAAATTATTAAATAAATAAATAATATATAATAATAAATAAATATATAATAATAAATAATAATAATAATTAAAATTATTAAATTAAATATAACACAGCAAAACTGTTATTTAGGATGAATGCATTGTTGCATAGTCAGTTTATTAAATAATAATACTAAAAACAAACATTTGAAACTAAGTTAGCAAACATTTAGGTAGGATGTTATTCTTGTAACAATTTTTATAGTGTCCACATGAAATTCTTGAAACATTATTAAAGTTTTAGCAAACTATTATTTACAAGAAAATATTCAAACTAAATAACTAAATACCTGGTAATTATATTTAATCAATTATCTAGCAGAGTAGTAACTTTATAGGAATTGTCATAAACTCATGACAGTCATGCATTATTTATTGTGTTCAAAATTAATATTGTCTTATATAAGACAACATAATACATAATTATATTAGACAACTAGAAAACAATAAGTTTCAATAAAGAGAATCAAAATTTTTTATTTTTGTGTTTATCCAGGTGGAGCGTCTAGTGGATAGAGTAAACAACTCGACGCTGCTAGAAGACCGACGGGACGCGTGTCGCGCGCTCAAAGCTATGTCGCGAACATACCGCGTCGAGGTCGGCGCACAGGGCATGGATACACTCAAACAGGTAACTAAGTAGTCTCAAGTAAATATTGGTAGTGCTCAGATTCCTAAATGGTTGTTGGCATGGTCGATTGCTTGGTGTTTGTTATATCGTCTTACATTTCAGTGCCCACTCCCAAACTATGGCTCGCGGTCCACCAGTGGTATTCCATAGTTTGGGAGATGCTGGTCTAGACTTTTTTTTATACCACTAAGGTGGCGAACAAGGTAATAGCTCGCCTGATGGTAAGCCGTAGTTACCATAGCAATAAATAATTTTAATTTGGCCTATGGATGTTTGCAACACCAGGGGTATGCCTTGCGCGTTGCCGATCTAGTAAATGAAAGGGAGGGGACGGAGAAGGAAGGGAGGGAAAACTACACAAAGTGGTGTACCAGAAGTAATTTCAATAACTTGAACATAGAATCCTACCTTAAAGAAAAAGAACATAATAAAATAAATGGTAATATTTTAAAAGGCATAGTCAGAACTGGTTATATTTATATTGTTTTAAAGACAACCTGATTACCAAAAAATTATTCCCTAGCAATCCAATAACTTAAAATGAAGATGTTTACTGAAATAATATCACAATAGTTATTTTGTAAGTGCATATCTTAAGGTGTGGTCCTCCAATAAGGTCAGGTGCATAGTACTCGCAAAATCGTCGCGTGTACTACAAAATCGGCGCGTGTGTTTAAACGATGTATGAATGTGGTGCAGTGTAGTGCAGTGATATGACCATTGGACTGCCAAGTCAAAGGTCTCAAGTTCGAATCCAAGGCACGCACCTCTGACTTTTCGAAGTCATGTGAGTATTAATAATTAATTATCACGCGCTTAAACGGTGAAGGAAAACATCGTGAGGAAACCTGCATGCCTGAGAGATTTTCTTGACGGCGTGTGAAGTCTGCCAACCCGCAGTAGGCTAGCGTGGCGGACTATAGCCTAATCCCTCTCGTACTGAGAGGAGACCCGTGCCCAGCAGTGGGACAATGTAATGGGTTGATGATGATGATGATGATGAATGTGGACGAAGTGAAAGAGGTATGCAAGTAGTGGTCTATAATTTCTGCCTACCCCTGTAGAAGAAAGACGTGAGTGTATGTATGTTATTTTACAAGTAAATTTGTTTTGACTTCAGGTGTTAGAACTGGACCGAGCTGACAACGAGACAATAAACTACGCGTTAGACACGCTAAACAACGTCATGTCGCCCACACAGTTCGAGGAGGAAGAGAACAACCCTCGCGTGCCCATGAACATCGGGGAACAGTTCACTGAAATGTTCATCAAAGACCACCACAACATACAACTGGTGCTGGACCTCCTAGATGAATACGACTTTAGAGTAAGACTGTCTGCCGTACAACTCCTCACTTCACTACTAACAAACAGACCAAAAGATATTCAAGAAATAATTCTTGTTAAACCAATGGGCGTCTCCAAAATGATGGACCTGCTTGGAGATACTCGAGAAGTGATCCGAAATGAAACATTGTTACTACTAATAAAACTTACCAAAGGAAACGCTAATATACAAAAGATTGTTGCATTTGAAAATGCTTTCGATAGACTCTTCGAGATTGTGTCAACTGAAGGTTATTCTGACGGAGGAATCATTGTAGAAGACTGCTTATTATTAATGTTGAATCTTTTGAAAAATAACAGCAGTAACATAAACTTCTTTAAAGAAGGAAGCTATATCCAGAAGATGTTGCCTATGTTTAATACTCCTGATGAGTCGGAGGAGGCCGGCTGGTCTCCGCAAAAAGTCTCCAACGTCCATTGCATGCTGTTGATAGTAAGAACTCTAGTTTCACCAAGCAACTCCGCCCAAATCATATCCAGCTGCCAAAAAATTATGAAGAGTGTTGGGTTGTTGGATGCTCTCTGTAACATTTTGATGTCGAGTGGGGTCCCGGCGGATATCCTGACGGAGACGATCAACACTGTGGGCGAGTCCGTGCGGGGAGAGGTGACTAACCAGGAGTTCCTGGGCAACGTGATGGCGCCGTCGAATCCTCCGCGACCGGCCATTGTGGTGCTGCTAATGTCTATGGTTAATGAGAAGCAGCCGTTCTCGTTACGGTGAGTGTCTTATTTATGATATTTAATTGTATTGCAAGAGATATCCGAGAGTTGTAGCAAGTGGCAGATTATAGTTTCTGCCTACCCCTGTGGTAAAAAGGCGCGTGAGTATGTATGTAATTGTATTGCATATTTACACATGCTAAACGAACTTACAAGTTTACTCACCCAGAATCTTTAGGCCTTGAAAATACTTATTCCTTGCATTTATCTAAATGTTCCATCAAGTATTGATGGAAGCATTGCTTTACTTACTCAGTTTATGTTACCACATGTAATGAAAACTGCGAAAAACTTCATATACTCTATGACAAATATGCATTAATTTTACTACATAACATAAAAACAACAGAACTTGTAAAGCGAACTCTGAACCCTCCGGTCCATGAGTTCGACAGTTGTTATTTATTATGGAGATAATAAGTAACAACTGTGTTTTAAAATAATCACAGGTCATCGGTCGGTTGCAGTCATCCCTTAACAACATACATATTGTCACGCCTGTCTCCCATGGGGGTAGACAGAGACTATAGATTTCCACTTGCTATGATCCTGGCAACAACAACATATTATATTATGTTCCAGGTGTGCAGTTCTATACTGCTTCCAATGCTACTTATACCACAATGAAGTCAGTCAGGCGGGTCTAGTGCAGACGCTCCTGCCATCATCTTCCGACATGTCGAGTCTAACAAGTGGCCAGCTACTTTGTGGAGGCCTGTTCTCATCCGACGTGCTGTCCAATTGGTTTTCTTCAGTGGCGCTTATGCACGGGCTCATCGAGAACCCGGTTCAGAAGGAACAGCTGCTGAGGGTGTTGCTAGCCACCAATATCGGAAGTTCACCGGTCTCGTTGCTACATCAGTGCACTTTGTTGCTGCAACAGACTACTAAGTTAAAATCTAAGGTGAGTTTTTTTATCCGACCATGAAAAAGGAAGGGTGATGAGTTTAACAGTCTGTGTATGTATGTGTCTATCGTATCGTGATTGTAGTTTAAAGACTACTTATTAGATTTTGGTAAATGTAATGTCGTTTGATACATCTTTACAATAAGATAGGCTGTGATTTTCTTTTATAGAAAACAATATTTTATAATTATATGACGTCTGTTTTGATTCATCTTAATCCAAATAGTATCGTATGGTGTTACAAAAATTTAAATATAAATGCTATGGTAGTCTGGACCGTCTGACTTGCAAGCATGTGGTTGCCGATTCGAAAATTTGAAACCCACCCATTGCACATTGTACCAACGTGAACCCACTCATAACACTTAGCTTAACAACAAGAATACTAGTAATGTGTGACCCCGCATTGTAAGTAACAATGGAATAGAAAAGAAAAAACCTGAACTAATGAAGTGAAGCATTCTTGGCGATATACAGGTAGGTCTCCTGATGCTGCTGTGCCAGTGGATGAGCTACTGCCCGGGCGCGGTGGCGGGGTTCCTGCGGGCGCCGGGCGGGGTGGGCTGGCTGGTGGCCCAGACCTGTGCCAACGAACACGACGACAACGAGTACCTGCTTCAGGGACTCTCCGCCTTCCTCCTCGCCATCTGCATACACTTCAACGACGACTCCGTTGACAACTATTCTAAGGTGAGCTCGACTTCACACTAGAGGTACATATTTTTGACAAGTTGCATGTCTTTCAGTCTTTTACCGGCTACAATTCGGAGAGTGTGCATCGGAACTACATGAAATAGTTCCCCCATCCCTACTATCGGACGAGCAGAGCTTACGGCAAGGCGCCACCGCTACGTGGTGGAAGTGCCTAAATCTCGTACTAAGCGTTTTGCTTCTACATAAATAGTGCGTACTGCTCTATTGTGGAACTCGCTGCCGAATTCTTTGTTCCCCGAGACCTACAATTTAGGTGTCTTCAAGACGAGAGTGAATAAGTTTCTTCTAGGCAAACGCGCTCCGTCGTAGACCACATTGCCAATGATAAAAAAATATATATTTGATGAATCACATTATGGTTCGCGGCTATGTATCATGCTAAGCAATGTGCATTTTTGCTTTTCCACAATCGATATAGTATCTATGTAAGTTAAGCGTTGTTTCTCCCACTGTACAAGTCGTCGTGTGACCTGCAGGAGTCTCTCCGACAACTGCTGACGAAGCGCATCGGCATGGAGGTATTCACGTCGAAGCTGAGCGAGGTGAGTCGCCACGAGCTCTACAACAAGGCGGCCAAGCACCCACAGCTCCGCGCCAAGATCTCCGCCGAAGTACTCATCGACTACGAGTTCTGCCGACTCTTCAAGGTGTTAGAAAGTAAGTCGACATTCTACCATTTTCAACCGACTTCAAAAAGGAGGAGGTTCTCAATTCGTCCGTATGTTTTTTTGTATGTTTGTTACGCGATATCTCCGCCAGTTATGGATCGATTTCAATGATTATTTTATTTGGTGGGTCATACTTCAGAGGTGGTCCCGTTCAAATTTTATTGAAATCGGCTGATCTGTTTGAAAAAAATCATCAAAAATCTAAAAATTGTTTACATCGATGATATTATCGCTTTCTCCGAAACATCACTGTCTTATTGGATCAGTGCGTTAAGTGGGCTTACAAGTTCTTATTACTTTTAACGAAAAAGTTAAACTGTCTCCAAAAAATAATAAAATAATTTTATGTCTAAAACAGTTTTCCAAACTATGTTAGGTTCGGCTTTCAAACATAACTTACCATCAGAACAAACATAACATACCATTACGCATGTTTTCCCCGTTAGGCAAAGCTGTACTGATATACATTATACACCCACATTTCGCCGGTATGTTGAGGTAAGATCAAGTTATACAAAACCAGTATAGGCTGGCCTTGAATTGTACGGAAAACCTTTACAATGGGAGGTCAGTCTAATCTGGATTTGTATAGCTTGATGTGTAGCCGTGTGTTCCATGTAATAGGGGGCGACCTTATTTACAATCGAGTATTTAAACTTTTAAAAATCATTATCGGCATCTCCGATAATGATTTTTGTGTAAATATGTTGGCCGAATCCTCTGTTTTACACCAAAATGTTCTACGTGACGATTTTTATGCACAAGTTTAGTTTGACTTCAAGCTATTCAAATCCACATTACGTTGGCCTCTGATTGTATGGGAAGCCTATACAATAAGAGGCCAGCTTAAACTGGAATTGTAAAGCTTGAAATGTAGCCGTGTGATCCTAGAATCTGTTATAGACGAACAATTTGCTAAAAATCAAAATTAATTTAATTTCGCAACCAAGGCTGAACGTTTAGCCAAATGGCTTTAACGACACTCTAGAAATCATCATCATCATCAACCCATTACATTGTCCCACTGCTGGGCACTAGTCTCCTCTCAGTACGAGAGGGATTAGGATATAGTCCACCACGCTAGCCTACTGCTGGTTGGCAGACTTCACACGCCATCAAGAAAATCTCTTAGGCAGGCAGGTTTCCTCACGATGTTTTCCTTTACCGTTTAAGCGCGTGATAATTAATTATTAATGCGCGCATGAGTTCGAATAGTTAGAGGTGCGTGCCTTGAATTCAAACTCGAGACCTTTGACTTGGCAGTCCAATAGTCATATCACTACACTTTAGAATCTAGAAATCATGCTTCAGAATAAATCTCTTATCGAAGCAGCTGTATGACCATAGTTCTGTTCCTTGCAGGTGTCCTGATCCAGAGCCTAACAGAGCATCGTCAGCAGAACGGCGGCTCACCTACGGCGGAGCGCGGCTCCCCGGAGAGCGGCGCCCTCGACCAGTACAAGTCCCTGATCCGGCAGCAGGACGCGCGCCTGCAGGAGCTCATGTCGCAGCTCGAGGGCTTGCTACACCAAAACCAGTCCTTACAGGTCATTTATTACCACCAAGTTTCTTGTAGGCAGTGAAATGCGGCCGTTCCCTTAATTTAGTTGTAATTGTCAAAAGGAGTCTCCGCGACGCGCTCCATACAAAAAAATCCTAGAATCCTATATATCCTAGAATAGAATAGGTCCTAGAATCAATATTAACTTAAGAAATCAATGATAAGATTATATACGTAATAACTATATTAAAAGTTATATCAAAATGTCCAAATTTTGCAAATGTGTAATTGTTTCACCTTGACTCGTATCTCAAGACGCGACAGAGACAACAATATGAAATACCAAAAGCGATCACCTGCTCGCGAGGGACATTTCTCTTAAAGTTAAAGGGTAGTATCGATGATGACGCATGATCACCGATCCTAGACTGTACGGCACCTTATGTATAAAATTAATCAGTTGAACTTCTTATTCATTTTTTTATTTTGCCTCTTTTGTATCCCACTGCTGGACAAAACCCTCCTAAACTCCAGGATTCCTGGACTTTTTTACCCTTCATTGGGAAATAGTGATCGAAATCATTTTAAATATTTCTAATTTATCGCTTATTAATTTCAGAGTGCCCTAAACGACTCAATAGCAGCAAACTCCCATTTAAAAGACGAGAACACGCTCCTCAAAGCACAAGTTTCTGCGGCCAAGTCGTTACCAGGCCAGCAGCTGCAGGCGGCTCCACCACCAGCGCAGGACTCAAGGCTGCAGGAGTACGAGGCTAAGATGCAAGGGTTAGCAGCTGAAGTAGCCCGGCTCTCCAATGAACTGAAGACCAGCCAGGACTGTCTGAAGAGTACGAATGAAGAGCTGGACAGGATTAGGAAAGACCAGGATGATCTCTTAGAACTTCTCGCTGATCAGGTTAGATATTTTGTCATAACATACTATACTATCACGCCTCTGGTACCCATAGGGTTACGCAGAGAAGTCCTGATACTCATATATACCCACAATTTGCTGGTATGTTTCAAGTTCCTTGTAATAGGTGGCAACCCTATTATCATTAATCGTTTTTGGTGTAACAAGAAAATATCTAGAGGAAGTTATTAGAATATATTTTTTTATATTACGGGTACTCTTACATGATAGATTCGATAATAAGGTTTGATTATGTCAATAAAATTGTAAGTTGAAGCTTAAATATTGGATGCTGCAATCATTTTCACAATAATTGCCATCTTGCAGGCTTTTAAAATAGGAAATAAGACATAAATATCCCATCACTATATCTTGACAGCGCTAACTACACAAACCATACAGATAAATGTTTTGACACAGACATATTAACACTATGACTCTCTCCAGGACATCAAGCTTAATGATTACAAGATGCAGCTATTGTCTCTCGGACATCCGGTGGAGGAGGACGTGACAGCTGCAGCGCCAACGCCCACACCTGGGCCCACGCCCACGACTAGCGCCATCCCCGGCCCCACAACTAGCGCTATGCCCAGCCCCGCGTGATCCATCGCCGCCTGAATACGCTTCTTACACTAGTATCACTAGAGTAAGCAAAACATAGGGAAGGAAAAGGCAAAATGTTAATGAAATACTACCTTCACCCTGCGTTTCCACTGAAGACAAAACATGTTGCAAACATCTATCTAACTCTGTCTAACTCTCAAAGAGTGAGTGGGATAGGTAGCTGTTTGCAACATGTTTTGTCGTTAGTTGAAGCGCGGGGTTACACGTTACACGCTTAGTGGACCGATGAACATCACATTTCGAGTTAAATATCTGTTGTCAGCCCTCGAAATCAGGTTTTTCTGTTAGAAGATCATCATCATCAACATCTCCCATCGAACTGTGAGTGGACAATATTATCGGACTCTGCCTTACCTTCTAGGAAGAACAAGCGTGATATGTAAGTCTTCTAAATCTTCTAGTATGTAATGTGGGTAGTTTTTTCTTACATTTGTTTAGCTTCGTGTATTGCTCAATTGAGATTACTGCCGAGGTTAGAGTGCAATGCGAAATATAGTATAGATTGACAATGTATAGATTACTGAAATAGTTTGAATGCAGAATACGAGAGCTTGATAATCGATGATAAATTGTATTTATTTATGTAAATTAGTTCGTAATTTTCACAATTTATTTTACAATTCAAAATCACTTATATGATGCAGGAGTAATAAATAGTATAGTTAGCTAGTTAGTAGAACTAATTGTGTACTTTTTGCGAATCTGGAATAGTTAACTTAGTTACCATAATAAAAATAAACCACCTCAGAAGCATTGTCAATTGAGTGGTACACTTGCAAATAAATAATATATTTAAGTAATATATTGCGACATTATATTAAGATATTGTGATTCGAATGTAAAAATGTATGAAATAAAATGTTATAATTATTTTGTTTGTCACTTTATTTTTATGGCTTGTCCTAAAGTCACTGACCTCTATACTATACAAATAAATGTCTGTTTGTTAAATCAAAATAACAGCTTTTAACTAAACGCGAATAAAATTATATAGGTGCGTAAAAAAACAATATAAAAATATTTTTGTCTATTTATTATGTAGTAACATTGAGGGTCTTGTAGTATCCAGTTGACAGGACAGTTTGACCGAATGCGTGGCTTATTTATCTTGATACAGAAATATGTACATTACATTGTGGAGATAAGGTTCAATATGCTATGTATTTTTCGCATTGATGCTTCGAATCTGTCAGAAAGGAATTGTGAAGATTTCCATGGGATAAACAAAAAACTAGATCGAAGCGAATAGCACCGCTAGCTAAGCAAGTATATGTAAACGTCATTCATGAAAGTAAAAAAACAAGTTTTCATCAAAACATTTAATACACTTTATAGCTTGTTGCATAAAGATTATACTTAGGATTGTAATAAATATTTATCTATCTACATTAATTTATTATTAACAGTCTCATATACATGACAATAAATAAACGTGTTTGTGAGAATCGTTTCATAAACAACTAATTTTTATTTTATGTAACATTTCGTGTTGATTGCAGGTGTTTTATTTGAAAATTAGAGCCATTGAGGTATTATACGATGCCACAAAGCGAGCTATGTATTGTTTAATCCAATTTCAACAAATTTTAGGAAGTCTTGTATGTGATAGTACAAGGCATAGAGGAAAGTAATATATGGTACTCACGGCTACACGTCAAGCTATACAAAACCAGTTTACGCTGGCCGCTTATTGTATGGGAAGCCTAAACTGGATTTGTATAGGTTGACCTGTAGCCGTGTGTACAAGGTATAGTTCTTTCGAAATAACTATTCATGTCTTTTGCAGAATGGTTATGCAGTGTTAAATTTTAATGTAAAAACTCTGTGAAAAGATAATTGGCAACGTAAATGTTTCGCATTCCAATTACTTTTCTTAATAATTTCGATATTTATGTATATTTACACTTAATTAAGTTGTTTTACCTATGCGGCAGTTCGGAACAGCAACTTCAGATATGCAGTTATTTCGAACGAACTTTAGACTATTGCATGCATAGTCAACATTAAATCATTGTAAGTTATTGTTATGTATGTAAATATACACATACACATACATATGTATAGTTGACGTACGGTCGCCAGCACATCAAATTACCAAAAAACGTCAAATTTTCTCAGTTGATTTTGAACTTAATTATCGACAATTTAAGGTTTAAAATGATTTGGAGAAATTTGACAGTTTTGTATAACTTGATGTACTGGCTACTGTATATACAGTTTTATTACATAGTGAATATTCTGGGCATTTACCATTAAAACATATAATATTTATAATCACACTAAGTTATTAATTAGGAATGTGATAAATGCCTTCGACAACCATAGGTAGCTTATATCTAGAAGCTGTTCTAATAATGATCAAAAGCCCGTCAGACATAGCTATATTATATATTAAAGTCGATGTGTTTACGTATGTTCCCTATGGTCTCGAAAACGGCTGTACCAATTTTCATAATTTTTCAGGTAATTTGCAGATTCAGATATGTAGCGATCGGATAAAAATAAGCAGAAACCGCGGGGCATAGCTAGTGATTTATGTTACTATGCCAAATCATATAAACCTGTGGGCGTTTTGTAATACCAAGGTCTACTCTCAGAATAAGCGGGAATATCCACCATAACTAGTGCAAGTTTTCAAACCTATTGATTGAAGCTAATTTTTGAACTTACCTATTGCATTATTTATACATCTATATCTATACTAAATATTATAATAATACAAAGTGGTTTGAACTGATGTATGCAAGTACATTTAATCATTTGTAGGAGGTTAATCTCCTGAACTACTGATTAAAATCTACATTATTCCAGTGTTGTAAGGCATGCTTAATTTCCATACAAGCGAAACCGCAGATATGATATATAATTTATAACTTTTTTTTTCTAATACAGTAGCTTCGGCGATTCGACCAGCCATGATTCACAAATTATTGCTCAAGTCTGTTTGCGACCACGGTCAGTGCGGTTGAAATCCATTATTTACCAACCTAACCTTTAAATATATTTATACAGTATAGTACGCATAGTTAACTTATTTTACACGAACAGGTAATGAGCTTACATAAAGATCCGTATTCGACAGCTATCCTTGAAGACGCAGACGCGGCCGGCTGGAGGCGCGCAGTGCGCAGGCGCACGCTACGTGACGTAGAGGTAGACAGCCACGCAGAGCAGCACGGCCAGCACCAGGAACACTAAGATCAGCATGAACCGGTCCTGCAGCGCGCGCATCACCATCGTGTTCATCAGCCGGCTTGACCGGTTTAATTGCTCGTCTGTTTCACGGAGCTGGAAGTAAATTATTTATTTTAAAAAACGAGCCGAGTTGCCTATGCATGCATAAAAACGGGTAAGCACAGGAATCTCGGCAGGCCTCCCGACACCATAAGACAAAATTTTAAATTATTTCACACTGAAAGTGCTCGCCCTAGAAAGACATACGACGACCTTATTGGTGAGATCCTTCAGAAAGGTCAGGTGCGTAGTACCTGCAACCGGCGCATGTGTATAACAAGATGTATGAATGTGGACGAAGCAAAAGAAGCATGCAAGAAAAAATCGGAGCAGATGGCGTGCTGTAGTTTCTGCCTACCCCTATAGGAAAAGGCGTGAGTGTATGTTATGTTATCAAAGTGCTCGCCGGGCCGCTGCTACTTTCCCTGTGTGAATTGAGCTTAACACCTATAGAATATCGTAAATTTATGCAAACAGGTGGAGGCATTGCCAGTTTACAGCGAAGGCTGAGCCGCTAGTGGCATGCTTAGCCGCTAGTGATAAGTGCATAATGTGAGCTCACCCGCCCCCGCGACCTCTGTATGGTCTCGCGCTGCACGCTGAGGTCCTGCAGCACGGCTGCGCCGATCTGTTCGGTCTCCAGCACCACGCGGTAGCCCTCCGTCAGCGACTTGCCGGAGCGCTCCAGCCGCTCCGTGTTGTCCAGCAGCTTGCGGTGCTGCTCGCCCGCACCGCTCCAGTCGTCGTATACCTCGTCATTCTCGAAGTTGTCTACATTCATTAAAAGAAAGATTTCAGAAAGTGATAATAACCCTTTATAAGGTATTCAGAGGTAAAGGTAGACTCGTATCAAGAAGTCAAACAGAAGGTAGAGAATAGAGAATAGTAGCGATCGCTCAACCGACAAGAGCCGAGCTCTTAAATGAGAAAGAGAGAAGGTATTTAGAGCACTGCACTGTCCCCATCTATAGTAGGACAATAATTATAAGTCTGGAGATTTTATAAAGAATTTTGATTATTCTGTGTCTATAGGCATAGCTGTGCCCCGCGGTTGCACCCACTTTGCCCTGCTCCTAAAGATCGTAGCAAGATACTGGATAACCCATAGCCTTCATCATGAATGTGGCTGTCATATACAAAAAGAAATTTTCAAATTCGACTGGTAGTTCTAGAGATAGAGCGCTCAAACAAACTCTTCAGTTTTATTATACATATAAAAAAGTGCAGATAATATATGCTGTAGGTAAGTCCAAAACTCACAAGATCCTCCGCTGTTAACAACGGAGCGGTATTCTTCCCTGACGCGTTGCAGCTCGGCGCGGTAGGCCGCCACGCGAGACCCTGCGCCCGCGCCGCGTGACTCCAGCTCCAATTGTTCCAGCTAACAATATATTAATCAAAGTGTTGTTTAACCTTAAAATTTATAATTTTTTTATCTTAACAATCTTGTTTTTTTGTGGTCATGAAAAAAAAATCAGTTCTTAGCTAAACCCTGCAGCTCACAGCTGTTATAAACCGCAAGATTTGCTGGATGAAAGCCTTTATTTCATCTGAACTTAATTTTGTTTCCCTAGATGAGTATTCTACTTCTTATAGATGTTTGTTATTTGATAATGTTTCACACTTATACTTCCTTATTATATTCAAGCAAATACACATTAAATCTGTGTCATGTTTTAACTAAATATCTATCTATCCCTTCCATGCCAACTGTTTACTTCCTAGACACTCAATTAGTTAGGTAGACTAATTTTGATTTCTATTTCATTGTCATGGAATGTGAACATATTGTAGACTCATTTGTATTGACTAATTACACAATTTTACTCATTTTTTCCCTAATGGAATGAGACTTTTAATCTTTGTTATACTCATCTAAGCAGTAGCATATCATAACATACACCCATTTTCCCCAAAGGGTTAGGCGGAAGTGTACTTGTGTATGTACACCCACATTTCATCGGTATGTTTTTAGGTCCCATGTAAAAGGGGGCAAGCCTATTGCCATTAATTGGGCACAATGCACATGAAGTTTAAAATTTGTATTTTGAGTTTTTCAAGATGCATTGAGCATAAAAATTTCTACATTTTAATTGGGCAAAATCAAAATGATCAGATTTGTTTCCTAGCCAACATAAAAAACAAAGTGATTGTTTTCTTTATTTCTCATATTTTTAGTTTTGGGCCTAAAAATTAATTGTCCGCATCAAATTAGCATTGCAATTATACACATTTTTGCAAGTGTCTCATTTTTTATTTACTCAACACAGTAAAAAATGTTTTGTCCTCCTGTGTAAAATAGTTTTTTTTTTATTCATGATAGGCCTACGCTTGCCTGATGCCATGACTGCCAGTTTGCCTGATGTTAAGCGATACTGCAGTCTACAATGGAGCACGCTTGCCTAGGAGAAACCCATTCACTCGTGATTTTAACCTGTCTGCGGTGCTTCAACCCCATCAAGATACGAATTACCAGGCACAGTAGCAAAACATCAGGTCCAGGTGACTATACTATGGAAATATTTAAATAAATAATAATAATTAAAAGTACTTCATTGACACTTACTAAGTCATTGGCTTCTTCAAAATTTGCTTGAATTTCTCGAGTTAACTGATCACGATTATCTGTAAATTGCAATTATTACAGCGTTATATATGTGTTGAGTTGATTCACTTGAGAGACAAAACTCATGAACCTAGAAGATTTTTAAACAGATTGTTTGCAAGAAGGTTATTATTTTCTTGATGAATATAAATATAAATAGAAAACTTACCTTCAGTGCCCGACTTTAGACGACCTATTTTAGCTGTTATATCTGCTGTAAGTACTGAATACTGCTGCTCGTACGACTGAATTAACGTTGCCATTTTATTAAATAAACAGCAACTAACACTAAAAAAGAACTATGTTATTTTTTATCACTTATTAATACACAAAAAAGTACATGACGGGAGAACCTGAGAAATTAAATTAGAAACACTGTACAACAAATTACAAATAGACGTTTCACAGCTTACAATGATGACGCTGACAGATTGAAGAAGACCACCAAATTGAACATGAGAAAAG
Organism: Subacronicta megacephala; assembly: GCA_958496365.1. Lineage (NCBI taxonomy): Eukaryota > Metazoa > Arthropoda > Insecta > Lepidoptera > Noctuidae > Subacronicta > Subacronicta megacephala. Next base: position 13,031,104 of record OY292529.1, on the reverse strand, counting down.
TATAGCAATTACAGCTTTTCCTTGGTGTGACAGAGAGAGAGAGAGAGAGCTCAGCTTATCAACATCAATAGACACTTAGTTTTGACATTTACAATACGACAAGACCAAGAATAACTAGAAATTGACAGTGACAACCAACTGACAGAATTATTAGTACACACGGCTACAGGTCAACCTATACAAATCCAATTTAAGCTCGCTTTGTATTCAGTCCGATACAGTAAGAGGCCAGCGTAAATTGGTTTAATAAATAATATGATTTTAAACTTCAAAAAATCTATATTCAAGTTCAAACTATTAAATCTCTTTGGTTCAAAATCAACTGAGAAAATTTAACATTTTGTGGTAACTTGATGCGCTGGCGATCGTACAATACCTCAATCAGGTGAGATCCGTGAGATCATTTGCTTGCCCGCCAATTTCAAATTTCAATTGGTTTTTTGGTTTTTGCAATTTGTAGGTCACTGTAGAAGCATACGATAGTAGTAAGTGCGATCGGTAAATATTAGGCGTGGGAGAAATGTCTCATCTACAAGATTGGATCATTTGTATCTGGAACAATAAATTGTTCCGGAACATTGATATGTATCATTTGTATCATTTGGAACATTGAGTCAAAAATATGAATTACACATTGTTATGGCACATCGCGGAGAAACTGAGACAGACCAGAGATATGGGATACGGTCATTCCGGATCACTGATATGTTTCATTAGTATCATTTGGAACACTGAGTCAAAGATATGAAATACACATTATCATCGCGGAGAAACTGAGACAAACCAGAGATACGGGATACGGTACGGGGTCTTTTGGAACATCGTGCCAGAGTCTAAAAAACTTGTCAGAGATAAAAATACAGAATTAAAAAAAAACAGATTTTCCTGAAAAATAAATTCCTTAAAAATACAGAATTCTAAAAAAATAGTATTTTCCTAAAAAATACAGTACACACGGCTACAGGTCAACCTATACTAAACCAGTTTAAGCGGATCTCGCATTGTATAAATTTCCCATACAATAAGAGGCCAGCGTAAACTGGTTTGTATAGCTTGATGTGTAGCCGTGCGTACATTTGAAAATTTTAAGGTTGCCTTGGGCGCGAAATTATTTTTTTTTGCAAATTATTCGACGATAACACATTCTAGGTATATAGAAGTAGAAATTGCGACATTAATATTAACTTATTCACAATTGTGAATTTTGAGTAATTAACAGAATTACAGTAAATCTAGTGTACTAGCAGTGTGTCTGGAAGCACTGAGCCTCAGTAACAAACTGTTTTATTTAGGTAAAATTTAAACTTAAGCAACAAAAAACAATTGATGCCAAAACAAACTATCAATATCAATGCCAAAACACATTATCAATATCAATGCCAAAAACGTCCTTATGTAATTGAACATAAAGTTGCCGATAGGTTCATTATTACGTGCATAGGTATCGAAAATAGTAAAGAGTAATTCATCACATTTGCTATCTCATTCTCCCCTGACTATATTTTATTGTATTCCCGCTCTTTCGCTACGGTTGTCACTCAGTGTCTCAGTGATTCTTTAAGCCTTGGACTGTCTCTCTCACCCGCAAGCGATAGTGATACTAATGATACATTTGAAATATTATTATTGTTCCAATCATTTGGAACACCCAAATGTTTTGAATCAGTGAGTCGACTCAGTAAAGAGTTACACACGCCTAGTAAATACATAACGTATATAACTTTCCACCCACGATTTCGTCGGCGTGTTTTCTCGACTTTTATGTAATATAATATGTATGTAGTATACATATAAATATAACCCGCAACCGGCATATGTGTATGACAAGATGTATGAATGTGGACGAAGCAAAAGAAGTATGCAAGAATCGTAGCAGATGGCATTCTGCAGTTTCTGCCTACCTCTATGGGAAAAAGGCGTGAGTGTATGAATGTATGTAGATATATAAACCTTCCTCTTGGATTACTCTATCTATTAAAAAAAATCGCATTAAAATCTGTTGCGTTTTTTTTAAATATCCAAGCATACATAGGGGCAGACCGACAGTGGGAAGCGACATTGTTTTATACTATGTAGTAATAGTGATAGTTAAAATGGTTATACACATAAACATTCCTCTTGGATCACTCTATCTATTAAAAAAAACACATCAAAATCCGTTGCGTAGTTTTAAAGATCTAAGCTTATATAGGTACAGATAGACAGCGCGAATCAACTTTGTTTTATAATATGTAGTGAGTAGTGATAAAAAAAAGTATCTAAATCCGTTGCGTAGTTTTAAAGTTCTAAGCATACATAAGGATAGACAGACAGCGCGAAGCGACTTTGTTTTATACTATGTAGTGATAGTGATATATTATATTAGTGATAATCACTGATGGAAATTATTAGATCGGCTTTAAAATTGGATAGTTGAAAATAGCTATCTTCAACTTAAGATTGAATATTGGGAACGGCTATCGTAGGTTTAGTAAAACAATATTAGTTTTGGTAGCGAACCGTTGACTTATAATTTATTAATGAATCTCGCTAGCAAAATTTTTGGCAAATTGATAATATTTTTTTAGAAAACATTTTAGTCGGTTGTAGCGTTTGCATAAACTTAAAGACTCCAAAAAAAAATATATATGGCGCCCAAGGAGAGACGATCCGCCTTAAATGTTTAACAATATTATGAATATTTCGAATTATATGAATAGGACAAAATGGATTTGAGGTTTTTACATTTTGTACAAGCGTACTCACGGCTTTAGATCAAGCTATACAAATTCAGTATCGACTAACCTTGAATTGTAAACGTCAAAGATAGCCAATAGCCCTGCGATTTGTATAGCTTGATGTGTATCTGTGTGTATAAGAATAATACTTTATTTTATGGGTTATCTCGGCTAACGAGAAGGCGAGCAACCTGATGCTAAGTAGTCATCATCGCCCATGGACATCTGCAAACCAAAGGAATTGCAGATGCGTTGCCGAGCCTATTAAAGAACGAAAAGGGGGGAAGGAGAAAAGGAGAAGGAAGGGGACTAAGGGAGAAATTGGGCCTCCGGCGCTCCACACTCACCGTGCGAAACGCAACAGTATCATATTGCTGCTTGACGTCGATATTATGTAGTAGGTACTTCCCCGGTCGTGCGGACCCATTCATGCTGACAAGTATACAGCCTAAAATTTATTAAAAAAAGTACTCTGTGTTATAATCTATGGGTAAGACTTGTTTTTTTTTTTAATAATTGTTTCATAGATTTGGTTTGATTGGATGTGTGGGTGTTGTCATTGTGTTAGTTTCAATTTTTGTTGTTGTGTGTGTGCCTGTGGCGTTTGTGTGCCTGGGGCGGGTTGTGAACGAGAAAACAAAAGTTTTTATATGTGTCGAACTACATTGATAATGTCTGAAACAAAAGTAAAAGCAAATAAATAAAATGTAATTCCTACTTAGCAGAAAAACTTGTGACAATCTAAATTTAAATCCTAGGTAAGATTTGTTTTGAAAACTAAGTGAAGTCGACGTGCTGAGTTCCAAGTTTTGAAATTCGTCAAAAATTACTGCTTCCTGGTGATATAAACTAGATAATAAGGAATAAAATGAACCAATAATTATTTTATTGCTTTGCAGAATAATTTATTTGTTTTGTGTACCTACTAAGTGTGGTTAAAGAACTTGATTATTTAAATCAACCGTTGTTTGTTAGACAATCACATAGAACGTATTTGTATGTATCGCCACAATATAATGTAAAACAAGACACAGATTTAATGAGACATGTATCTATCTACCAGCTACGACATTGTAGAGCTAGAAATAGCGTAAACTGATGTTGCTTTGCATTTCCATCGTTTATTTACAGATCGCGGAATGTATAAACAATGCAATAAAAAAAACAACATTGCTCATATTTTCTATATTGAGTTCAGCTCTTGTCGGTGGAGCAATTGCCGCTGTCCCAAACCTTTGTCTTCTTTATCACCGTTGATAAAATCTCCCCTCCTTTACTTGTCCTATAGCTTACAGTTTATTATTTTGGTTTCAGCACAATGCCTCGTCACTGTGACGAGGATTCAGGGCGCAGCTCTTGCTCGGCAGCGTCAATCGGCCTCAGCCCACTCATGGACTATCATATTGATGATGACAACCATATGAAAAGAAGACATTCTAAAACACAAGAGGCTAGCACCAACACAGAACTGAAAGTCAGTATACGTCCAAGAAGCTGTGTGGGTCTCGTCAAGTCTCCTGATGAACGGGACCCATTCCCCAGCTATAGAATGCCAAGAAACCACAGAAAACCAGTTTTTAATCTATTTGATACTCCTAGGAGGGGAGGTTTGAGTAATGCCCATTCCACTTTAGAAATTGCCTGCAGCACTCAAATTGAGGAACCCAGAATACAAACCAACACTACTTCAATGACTGCTATAGCTTTAAATGACAATGTGGCTAAACCATCACAACCAACTTCAAATTTTAGAAGAGGAAAGCCTGTACAGCGTGCAGCTTCAAGATTGTATAAAGCTGAATGTGGGTACAAAGGCAGAGAAGGGTGCATTGGTCCTGAGTTTATAGTGAGGGCTTCACAGCCAGCTAAACACATGGATCTAACTCTCTCTGCAGTTTCTGACAAAAGAGTGATTAATGTAGTTTTATTGAGTGGTCAGAAAGTTGAAGTCTTGTGTGAGCCAAATGTTATTACTGCTGGACAATTATTTGAGGCTCTAGTCCACAGTGAAAAATATGAGCATAACTTTATGCTTGGAATAGCCATTTTAATTGGAGGGGACTTTGTGTTTTTGCCAGATGATTATAAAATTAAAAAAGTTGCCCCAGAAGCTTGGCACAAAATAAATAGTAAGAAGAGAATATCTGAAGAAGATGCTACTTTAACAGTTTTCTTGAGAATAAAGTTTTTCTTACCTAAAAACATAGCCAGTAACATACAGGGTGGTGAATGGAGATACAGAGTGTATTTGCAGTTACGGAGAGCTACCTTAGAAGGTCAGTTAACATCAACAATCCAGAATCTCATTTTGCTGGCTGGATATGCATTACATATAGAATTTGGAGAGTTTTCATTCAGAGAACATGGGACAGCAGACTACTTTTTGTTGGAACATTATTTGCCTGAAACTGTAATAACAAATGATATGGCAGACATCAAGCTAAGAATGAAAAGAGCACATGAATCTCGGCGTGGATTGGAGAGATGCAAAGCTATAATAAACTACATAACCCTCGCACAAACTTTTCGAGATTATGGTGCACATTTTTACTCTGCCATTTGGGCCACTAGAGATGGATTCTGCAGAGATGTGTGGCTCTCTATTGGACCAAGAGGGATCACCCTATATTCCAGAAACAATCATACAACAGATGACACTGGCACCCATACAAATAGGATAGTTCTACAAAGTCTACCTTGGCATCATATACATACATTTTATTACAACAAGAAAAGCTTATACATCATGCCCAATGCATATTCAGGGTTATCAAAAATTGGTGTTAAATATAAATTAAAAATGGTAGACAACAAAAGTTATTTCACATTTTGGTTGGCTTCCCTACATCACAGATTGTACTTAAAACTTTATGCTAAAGAGGATTTCCTTACTTATTTATCTGATGACCTCAACTGCCCCCCAAATGTTGCTGGAAGTTCTAAGTATGATTGTAGTAATTTCCAAGACAGCTATAACTTAGCAGTACGAAACCCAGTCAGAGTGAGAAGGCCTACCAGGAGGAAGTTTAAAGTAGATTTATTTAAAGACAAAAAGGTTCAGAATAAAGAGAATGAAAAGCCTAACACAGAAGAACTTCTGAGACAAATATTGTCACCAAGACCTAATGATGAAATAGTGTTAGACTCATCAAATGCCCAAGGCTATGAAAATTCTTCTAATGATGGCCTATCGTCCTCAGAAAGTTGCAGTATACCTAGGAGGCAAGGAGTCAAAATGGGAACTAGAGTTTTCCATGGTATGAAGTCTGTTACAGATGGTAGGTATCCTGTATCGCCAGTCAGGACCACTAACCCTTGTTCAAGATCTGAAGGTGACTTAGTTATGACACAGAGTGATTCTGATGATCTTAGTACAGAGCACAAACAGCATTGTAATATCAACAGCATGCAATTGCTACCTGAGAGACATTATAACCAAAACTTAGCAAAGGCGCCAACTGCTTATGTTTTAGAATCTCCTAAAGTATACCCTGATGTTTTTAATTATAATGCAGCTAACAATGAATCCTGTTTAAATACATCACTCTTTGAGAAACTCGATAATATGGAATGTGTTCAAGGTGAAAGAATATTTGTCACTGCCATACTTGAAAGAGATGAAATGAATGCTCTAGGATTACAAGTAGCAGAGGGCTCAGATGGCAATGTGTACATTAAATCAATATCACCAGGAAGTCCTGCAGATTTGTGCAAGAAACTATTACCTGGAGATCAAATTATATCAGTCAATGGGAAGACTCTGTTGAACATTAAATATGACAAAGCATTAGCAATGTTACAGGCAGCTCCAAATAGAGTGGAACTCATTGTGCTACAAAATTCTAATAATCAATTTGAAGGAAGTAGCAAAAGTGTAGGTCAAAAGTGTATAAGTAATAGTGTTGCTAGCGCCTTAGATGTGGAAATAACAGATGATGAATTATTGAATGAAGAAGCTTTAAAAACTATTTATGCTCTAATAAAACTAACGAAAGATAAAGTTATTAGTAGAATGAAAGACAGATCTAGTAAACAATCAACACCTAACAAAAGCACCTTACAAAAGTGCTTCTCAGAGAACAAAGTATACGAAGAATCTGATTTGGGTAAATATTCATCTCAGGAAAGCACACCTCAGAAGAAAAGCTCTCAGAAATTCAATACATGGCGCGGTCAGCTTACCAATAACATTTCGAAAAGACGACCTTTGAGCTTAAGCATTCCAATAGATGTAGATTTACCAGATGATTACTTGAACGATAACTCAGATGACCTACTTAAGAAATCATCATTGAAATCGATTAAATCCTCTTTGAGTAGCTTAGATAAATCTGTAAAGAGTAGCTCTTTGAAAAACGTAGCGCTGCCACGAAATTTTGGATTTAGTAGGAGGTGGCTGGGCCCAGTAAGGTACCCTGTGACACCCTGTAAGAATAGCAATGTTGAGACTGAACAGAGTGCAATCGCTACTGAGAATGTAACGCGGAAACATTTCGTATATGGTGCTGGAGATTCAGATGAAGATCAGATATTTTTGTAATTTTTTATATAAATATTGTATTATATTTCTATAGGATAGAGGAATTATTGTATGTTAAGTTTAAGAAGACAAATTTAATAAATGCTATGAAGTAATCGATTACAGTATACCTAATTATAAAAATATCCAGGAAATAAAGCTATCATGTATAGTATAGGTAATATCTGTTATCAATTCTTATCATTACATTCTGTCATAATAAGTTCACTTGGGTGGAAAGTAGGTTATTCAACTTATAATTATTGATGGTCTGTCTTACTACAATCTTATTTTCCTTCAAGTTCGTAAGGCTAACCTGCTTATTTGTAAAATTAATTGCTACCAGATTTTGCATTGCATTCTACTGCATCACTCTTACAGTTGGACGTTGAACTTTTGTGTTCTTATCAAGTTAAGATGTTGGCAATGGGCAAATTATGTCGCCGGCGTTTTTATCGCCTATCAAGTTATGTAATTTATGCGCGCCCTGCTTCGTGTAGGTATCTGAACTCGAGATTGGCCTAGAAAGTTCTAGCTCGCTAGTAAAGTAGCTAATATTACATCGGTAACCTCAATTACCACACAACACAATTTGTAAATATTTATTCAAGGTCACAAAACCGGTTTTGAGTCTCCGTAGATATAGCTACTGTACTATAGAATGTCCGCAATAAAAAATAATGAATAAATATTATGTTCTTACCTTGGTAATAATACCTACGTAAGTAAGTAATATTTATTATACCTATGAAACTACATTTCGCCATGTTGGGTAAGCAGCAGAGGTTACCACGTACATATTTATAGACCAAAAGTACCCACCTACATAAAATTGTAAAAGGTACCGAAAGATGTAGACATTTTAGGCAAGTATATATATATATATTTAGTGCCTAGGTACCTACCTAGCTAGTCGTATTTATATACAGGTACCACTCTCATTTTACAACAGCTACCTATTTGGAATTTGTTTCTACAGATGGGGCTGTGTCGGTGATTAGGTGTCTAAGGACTAAATAAACAATGAGGAAAAAGTAAAATGCACAAAATAAAAACATCAATCATTTATTTAAAAATAACACTGCTCGCACTATTCAAGCAAATAAACTAATTAATTCTATGACAGGAGACTTGTCTTCCTACATTTTGTAACTCAATCAGACTCAAAATAAACCTGGGAAATACACATTCACTCCACAATTTGTATAAAATCAATCAAACTATCAGATATCATTGCAATACCCATAACAGTTACATAACTACTAATATAACAGTTCTCTTTACACGTCTATAAATGCATTAAGAAATTCTTAGGTGAACTTTACATCATTCCTCCCATACCACCCATACCGCCCATGCCTCCCATACCACCCATGGGGTTGGGTTCCTTCTCTTGTGGGATGTCACAGATTACCGCTTCTGCAGTGGTAAGGAGTGATGCTACTCCACTGGCATCAGTTAGTGCCGTCCTCACAACCTTAGTGGGGTCAATGATACCCTTCTCAATCATGTTTACATATTCATTGTTCAGCGCATCATATCCAAATTCAGGGCCCAAGTCCTCAACTTTAGCAACAACAACAGAACCATCAATGCCAGCATTACGTGCAATAGTCATGCATGGCATCCTGAGGGCCTTTTTGACAATTTCTACTCCTGTAGCCTGATCACTGTTGGCTGTCTTTAGTGCTGCAAGATCGGGAATACATCTCAGGAGAGCAGAACCTCCTCCAGGAACAATACCTTCTTCAACAGCTGCGCGAGTTGCATTTAAGGCATCATTGACACGGTCCTTCTTCTCGTTAACTTCAACTTCACTGGATCCACCAACATGTAATACGGCAACACCGGAGGCTAGGCGGGCAAGGCGCTCCTGTAATTTCTCCTTTTCATATTCGGAGGTTGTCTCAGAGATCTGGTCACGGATCTGTTCAGCTCTCCTGTCAATGTCAGATTTCTTACCCTTTCCTTTGAGTAACAGGGTGTCATCTTTTGTGATGATAACCTCACCAACTTGTCCAAGATCAGAAGCTTGAAGGTTCTCCAACTTAACAAGGTTAGAATCATCTCCAAATATTACAGCACCAGTGGCAATAGCCATGTCACTTAGTGTAGCCTTGCGGTTGTCTCCAAAGCCTGGAGCCTTCACTGCTGCAACCTGCAGACCAATCTTAAGTCTGTTAACTACCAGTGTGGACAGGGCCTCACCATCAACATCCTCAGCTATAATGATCAGGGGCTTTCTTTGCTGGTTGGCCAGCTCCAGAGCTGGAATGATTGTCTGCACATTGCTTATTTTCTTCTCTGAGAAAAGAACTAAAGCATCCTGGAACTCAACTTTAGCACCCTTTGATGAGTTGATGAAATATGGTGAAATGTAGCCTCGGTCGAACTTCATACCTTCAATGATTTCGAGTTCGTCGTTGAGGGTCTTGCCATCCTTGACTGTGATGACGCCGTCCCTGCCGACCTTCTTCATGGCGTCAGCAATGAGCTGGCCGATGGCGCTGTCACCGTTGGCGGAGATGGTAGCTACCTGTGCGATCTCCTCAGGTGTTGTGACGGGCTTTGACATGTTCTTCAGCTTGTCTTTTACGGCATCTACAGCGAGCATGACTCCCCGTCTGATCTCAATAGGGTTAGCACCCTTTGAGATTTTTTCGAAGCCCTCCTTAGCAATAGCCCTAGCGAGAACTGTGGCCGTCGTTGTGCCATCTCCCGCTTCTTCGTTAGTATTGTTTGCAACATTTTGAACTAATTTTGCACCAATGTTCTGGAACTTGTCTTTGAGTTCGACACCCTTGGCAACTGTCACACCGTCTTTTGTAATCTTTGGTGATCCCCAAGACTGTTCTAAAATGACATTTCTGCCTTTAGGACCCATTGTGACGGCGACTGCATCCGCGAGAACGTCTACGCCCTGCAGCATGAGGGCTCTTACATCAGCACCAAACCTCACATCTTTCGCGTAAAATCTGGCAATTTGGTGAGATTTGTGGAATGACGCGGATAAGCGAACAACACGTGGTAGGCGCAGCATTTTTGTGTTGATTGGAATGATATTTCAGTATTTCAAAAAGAAATCCCAACCTTTATTCTCGAAAATTCTCGCCGGGATCGCACAAAACGTGATCTTCCGCCGGTTGTAGGTTATGAAATACTAACGCGCGTTACGCACCTTCGCACAGAACAGAATTGAACAATGGTCACATAGAGTACTCTATGGTTTTTTCCAGTTATTGACTGCCTGTAATATCAGTGCTTCTATCTCTTTTTATCAAGAGGAAGGACTATATTATTCCTTCACCTCAATAATCACAAACAAATTCGGAGTTTTGTCTATGACTATGCATTTACTTTATGGCGGATAGTTCTCCTTGGGCGCCGAATTCAATTTTTTGAACCGATCCGGTGTAAGTTAACTAGCTAAACTATTGATGTGGTTTTCAACAGGTGAATTCAGTCGGGTTGTCAAGTATTATTCTAATTTTTCACAATGCATTCAAGGCACTGACTTCTATAATAATAGACCGTATAAGTCATATTGATAGTAAAGACCATTATACTTTAACATATTGATTATAGGTAGTATGGCTCTCCTACACTGACGTAATATTTCTTGTCTGCTATCGATTGTTGTAGGTTTTACGAGGGGCTGCAACCCAACGTGTTTTTTAAGGGGGACGCAAGGGTGAGCTAGACCCCTTACTAAAATCTTTCATAAATTTTATTATAACTTAATTTTTATGATTTATTTATTTATTATTTAGAGAGAGGCACGTTAACTTGTGTTTTTTTTTTTAAATATATTCTTGGCATGGACGCTATCTTGATAGCACAGACTAATAGATTCTACATAATTATCATGATAGTCACCTCAGAGGTACTATATTAGCTATGGCAATAAAACAATATCTGACAATTATTGACAATCTGAATTCTGTCATTTCTGGCTTGCGAGTCGGAGCTCGTGAACACGTTTTGCAAATTTGTAACAACAATAACATGCGCTAATTTCTTTTCGCAAGTTATTATTTGGCCGTTTATTCTATTTGACTAAAATAGTGTCAAAACCCCTATCTGAAATTCTTCGGTGCTATACTATTAATATTACATAATGGATGCAGTTAGGTAAGTTAATTTTCATCAATTATTTAACTTCCTTGGGCGGTCTCTTTGGTTAATTCCGTGAAACAATATCCAATGACTTAAAGCCACAGAAAAAGAAAAGTATAAGAAGGTTATTGAAGCAGGCTATTGTGAATTTCAAAATATCGTACAAAGTTAAAGTCAGAAAAAATATTTTTAACTTTTCAGTGTGTTATTTTCTTAGCTTAAACAAACATGTAGTTGTTAAACAATAATTTTGAAATATTCTATATTCAATAATGTAATTTACCTATGGTATGGTATAGCGGAAAATTTTTTTTTAAGCGCCGCGGCCGGCCGCCGGTCTGTAATTTCGTTAATTTACTACTACTACTTGCTTGTGACTGTACTAAGTGTATATAAAATAAGAATAAGACTGCTATAGTTGATCTGATGACGGAGATGGAAGACAGTAAAGAGTGTTTCTCATTAAGCTACTTAACTGTAAAGCTCTGTTAAGCCAAAAATAAAAATGGAATTCTATAATAAGGAAGTTAAGCATTTAATGAATCAAGTACCAGACAAATACCTTACTGTTTACAGCAGCTATAGAGACCCATCAATAGGCTAGTTTTATACCTTAAGTCTCAGATATTGGCTATAAAATTATTTGATTATTTATATGAATAGGTACACCAACAGTACAGTTTGTTCGAAATAAGTATGCCGACCGGAAGTTAGCCGTTCCGAATTACCACGGTGGTAAAATCGTTTAATTAATTGTTTTTATACATAAATATCGAAATGAGTAAACAAAATAATTAGAATTGTGAAACATATAGGCCTCTAATTATCTTTACACCAACTTTTTCTATTAAAATTTACGACTTCTAAACCACTTGCAGACAACTTCTGATCGGCTTACTTATTTCGAACAAACTGTACATGATCTGATGTGTAAGCTAATTATATTGATTGCATTATATTATTGATTGTAAAATATAGTTAACTTCGATTTTAATGTTCTTATTCTTTTCTGGTGACTCCTCTATGCCATAGTGTCTATAGTTCCTGTAGTTTCACTGGTATTGCTTTACTTTTGGACTATAGCTTCAGTTAGTTTTCTAGCACCAGCATGTATACCACTCTTCCAGGAAAATTAATTACTTATAATTAAAAATACAAATATTTACAGACAAGCAACAATTTGTTGCCCCAGCCGGTCCCAAGGTACCCTGTGAGTAATATGACCTATTTCCTTCAAGCTGCCAGTAGTTACGGGGTTTGTATGCTCCAAAAACATGCATTTCAAGTAGATAGATTAGAGCATTTTGAAAGGAGCGTCTTGTATTCCCATATTATCATAGGCATAGTTAGGTTAGGATGGGCAATGCCCACACTAGAAACCTCTTTGTCCACCCTAGAAAAAATGTATGGTGATTTAATTATGATCTCTCATTATGAATGAACATACACTGATTTTACGGCTTTGAGATTTTTTTATTTTGGTACGTCTAGAAAAATGAAAATTTTTATAAATATGTATTTTTTCAGGAAAGTTAAAAAATTTTAAGGTTTGTATTGTAAATGTTTGTTATTCTTATTGTCTGTCATATTTTCATAAAAATAAATATTTTAATTGTTCCAGCAATACATTAGAGGAGGGAATTATCCTTGGCATTGGTAACCCACTGCTGGATATATCTGCAGTGGTAGGTGATGACTTGTTGCAGAAGTATGATCTTAAGCCCAATGATGCAATCATGGCTGAAGCTCGTCACTTACCATTGTACCAAGAACTGATTGAAAAGTAAGTTTGTTACTATATTTTCTTAACATACCATCACGCTTGTATTCCCTGAAGTGTTAGGTAGAATTGTACACAGATGTACACCCAACTTTTTTTTATTTTTTTTATTTAACTAACTTCACTTTGCGGGTATGTTTCCAAATCCAAACCATGAGCTGCTACTGAGAATTTCATAGAAATACCCAATAACACTTTACTCGACCTGAGAATTGAACCCAGCACTTCTAGCATAGCAGTCTCGCTTAGGACCACTAGACTAATGAGGCAGTCTCCCTGTATTTTGCTATTAATTGCCGTTTTATAAACCATGTCCTTAATACCGCAAAACTTCTGCAGAGATTAATACCTCTTTTTTGGGGTTATGAAAAAAATCTCATAGATTATCTACTATCCTCTAGGCTTAAAATGAATATTGAGAATATTATAAATATTAAAAATATGCCTCCTCAGTCCAGGTCTTTTCAAGTGAGTCACCGCGTAATGTCGTATGCCTACTTATTTTATAATTTTACAAACAAAATTTTACATAATATTTGTGGTTTGAACATGCGATGTTTAAATCGTCAGTCTGATGGCTTTATAAGTTTCCTATTAATCCCTGGGATTATCGAGCCGTCACTATTTTTATCTATGATTGACGGCGTTAGTACCTACAATTTATCTAAAATTTATATATTTATTTTAACAAACAGACAGAGTTACTTATTTTCGCATTTATAATATTAGTATTTGGTATGGATACAACGTACACACGGCTACACATCAAGCTATACAAAACCAGTTTAGACTGACCTATTTTAAAGGTTTTCCGTAAATGTCAAGGCCGGCCTATATTGGTTTTGTATAGCTTGATTTATGTAGCTGGGGCATGTGCTTAGGCACGACAGATATGAGCTCCTGCAACTTATTATGATGGGAAAAGTTGCCGGAAAAAGGAAGTCCGGGCGCAGAAAAAAGTCTTGGTCGAGGAACATCAGGGAATGGACCGGAATTCGGAGTGCCGTCGAACTCTTTCGCATTGCTCGGGACAGGATAAAGTATGCGGAGCTGACTGCCAACCTCCATTAACTGGAGAGGCACTTGAAGAAGATAGCTTGATGTGTAGCAGTGTGTACATCTTCTGTCCTGTGTTTATAATAAGGACATATTTTTTCACAATCAGGTACAACGCCGAGTACATCGCCGGTGGCAGCGTGCAGAACTCCATGCGTGTTATTCAGTGGATGCTGAAGAAACCCCACATCGGCACTTACATGGGCTGCGTCGGCGATGACGAATTCGCCAATATATTGAGATCCAAAGCCGAGTAAGTGCAACTCTCTTCTTCTTTCACATGGCTACACATCAAGTTATACAATTCCAGTATAGGTTGGCCTCGCATTGTGCGGTTAGCGTTTACTATGCGAGGTCAGTCGATACTGGATTTTATAGCTTGTGTAGCCGTGCGTACAGCAATTTTGCATTAAAGTGCTATCTTTGTTTATCATTATGACATTTTATCACTTTTGTTTTCGTTGTGCTTGTCACAGGTCAAGGAATATTACTATAACATAATATACTATTACATACGCCTGTATTCCCCGACGGGTACGGGGCGGGCAAAGGTGTACCCAGTTCGCCGGTATTTTTGGGTCCAATGTAATAAGGGGCAAACCCGAATTTTGTATTTATTGATGGCCATAAGTATTGAAAAATGTTTTGATGAGTTATTGAATAAAACCATATTCGTAAAGATTGGACATTTAGGGAGTTGGACATTTTGGGAATAAAATTGACCTTTTTGCCCCTAAACGAAAAAACAGTGGTCAGTGTCTCGCTTCGTGAGAATATAGTCCCGTGTGTGACACAATCATATAGCTACGATAAGCCACAAGATTCTGTCAATCAAAAAACAAATGTAGGTTGAACACAGTTTACCGAAACATGTTCGAAACTTTAGTTGTTCATTTTAGCGTTTAGAAGCGAATTTATATAAAAAACCTAATAAATCTATAAAAAAAGGGCAAAAAATCATGTTTCTTGTATGGGGCCCCTAAAATATCTGTTTTATTTTAATTTAATTATTTATTTCAAAAATAAATATACATATTATAACTAAATATTCTGTGAATGTTTTAAGCGTCTACCTGTTAACGTTATCAATATCGAGCAAAAACGAGCAAAAAAAAAACACTTTTGTTTCAGGGAGCCCCTTAAATATTTATTTTATTCTGTTTTTTAGTATTTGTTTTTATAGCGGCAACGGAAATAGATAATCTGTGAAAATTTTAACCGTCTAACTATCACGATTCATGAGATACAGCCTGGTGACAGACGGACAGACAGACACAGAGACAGACAGATATCGGAGTTTTAGTAATAGGGTCCCGATTTTACCCCTTCGGTACGGAACCTTAAAAACTAAACATTTGTTTGTCACGCAGTGTTTGCAGCTAAACGTTGAACGTTGAATGTTGTCTGCTAAACTTTATCGGGCTCGAAACCAGGCATCTACTAATGTTCAATAAATCATCGTAACCATTTCTTAACTTGTTAACTTAGCACTAGCTACTGGTTTCTAACAGCCACTTTAGCACTAGCTATTTTGTCTGGTTTCGTGTGGTACATTGGTGAGAAGATACACATAATAGACATTACAATATTAGTAAAGCCTTATTACTTGGATAACATTTTGTAATATTGCCTTAAATTTCCTACTATTGTATTGCATCAAACCGCAAAACTTGGCTTACTATTTCGTTCCGCGGTTTGTTATTTGATAACGATAAAGAATTATTTCAGTATCACATATAAAGGCATTTGTTGAATAAGTTTTTAAGCCAAACGCACACCGATACGCTCGTGTAAATTTACAATAATGAAATAAAAGACAACTTTTTGGAACCGTGCAACTAGAGTCAATAACGTTTCATAAACGCTAGTGAAAGCTTATTTGAAATAAAAACATTTGATTTGATTTGAAAGAACCTTCGAGACAGACGATAATAAAATTAAGTAATTAAGATCGATCAAGTCATCTTCTGACCGGCCCTCGCGAGCAATGAGCCTTGCTACGATAGAAAAATAAAATTTGAAAAAGTAGGTACCTACCAATCTTCTTCTTAGTTTCGAGGGTATTCTTCGCCCAAAACTTAGCCACCTCTAAAGCGTTGTCAGTGGCAGCGTAGAGGTCGTCTATACTGCAGATTTTAGGGCATAGAGGACAGGATAGGAGGTGAGCCATAGTTTGCGACACACCTTCACATCCGCACCCTGTAGCCCGTTTTGTCGGGATAACCCCACTTCACTAAATTAGAATAATATTTTTCTTCAATTAGGCGTGCCATCTGTCCGGGTTTTCCTGGATTTGCCCTAATTTAGAGAGCGCTCGGGGACTGTCCGAGCAGGGCTTCATTTGTGGTCCGAGCTTGTTGTCAGGTCAGTATAGGTTGACCTGTAGCCGTGTGTACAATTTGGCAAAATCCAAAAAGTATTAGAATTTTGCGCCCAAGGGTAAAAGGTTACAGGCACAAATTACGATCTTCGTCGATGCTTTTTCATGACTATGACTAAGGACTGCCTCATAAGTCTAGTGGTCCTAAGCGCGACTGCTACGCTAGAGGTCCTAGGTTCGATCAATCGTCTCGCTCCCTATACCATGGGACCTAAAACATACCGGCGAAACGTGGGTGTAGGTACATCAGTACATCTCTGCCAAACCCTTCGGGGAAAACAGGCGTGATGGTATGCTTTTTGATATCCGCTTCATGTATAAAGAATTTACGTAGGAAGATATCACAAATGGAGTGGATTTTTACTTGAGCGAAACATATGTACGGAATTACTCACGCAGATGACACAACTATGAAAAGTGATGTAAGAATTGGGGCATAATGATAATATCGCCAGGTTCCCGCCGATCGCGACAGCATTCACCCCTGTTATCTCGCATCGTGACGCGTTTATCTCGCTCGTATCTGAGTCTGTTCGTTTGTACAAAGCTCCGTTTACATTGAAACTCAAAATAGATATTCTATTGTATCTGCTATCTGAAGTTTTCTAGATACAACGGAAGTACCTACAGTAAATTATAATAGCGCACTTAAGAACGGTTGACTGTTTTATACTCGGAAAACTTTTTTGAAACCGCAGGGTAATGAGCACTCCTGATTTCGGATTTAAAGATGGGTTACCAACTTTTATGAAATACTAAAGAAAACAACTTTATCTCAATGGAATAAAGTTCATATCAGAATGGTAGTCGGATTTGACTTGATTTGAGTTAAACCTTCTTAAATTTCTTTGATGATCAGATAATTTTGGACTGTGTAGTTTATACCTCCAAAATCCAGATGTATCCGACTTGTAAGTACATTATCAGGCGGCCATTTCATTTTATCTTTTTCATTCTGCATCCGCTATTTGAGTTCAGATAAGTTATGTATGATCGCGTCTTCTGTATTAAACCTGTCTCCATGTTCATCGTAAGACCAAGGCGGTTTTACTTTTTAAAACATACCATCCCGCCCGTATTCCCCGAAGTGTTAGAGAGATATGCACTAAAATCTAAATGTACAGCCACAGTTGGACTTTTGTTATTTTTAGGTCCCATGTAATAGGGGGCGGGCCTTTTGCCATTGGGCACATTATCCAATGTCCGAGCTGCTACTGGGAATTTAATAGAAAAACGCATAACGCCTTGCTCGAACCCAAAACATTTAGGAGCGCTTATGGCCACCAGGCTACTGAGTCTTTTACTGTTATGAAAATAATATTATATTTTTTTGCAAATCTCATAAATAAACTCAATAAAGTCGAACATTTTCTGATAAGATGTTAGTTATTCACGATATCTACTCTGTAATCTTTACAGTACAGCCATTACAAATGGTAATTTAAAACATTAAGGCGTCGATTGACCACTTTATTTAATGTCTTTTTATATTGTTCATGCGTTCTATGCATGCTAGCGATTGTACAGTTCGTTCAGAATAACTCTACTTGTCTGAAGTTAGCCGTTCCGAACTACGCGCTGGAAATCTATTAAGTGTTTTTATACATAAATATCGAAATTAGTAAAGAAAATAATTACAAATGAAAGAAAAAAATATTGGCAGCGGGGAAGACATAGTCATGTCATTTCGTCGACTTAATTCTTTAGTGGCACAAGTCAAAATATTGGCATTTTGAAATTCTCGTTAAATAATGTTTTGCATTAAAGACCACATCGTTGCTTAACATCATTACGTCATGCGAGTTGTGGTCAAGCTCAAGCCTATCTATGATAAATAAAAGAACCAACTGCTGTTTTATAATATTTTTGACTTGTGCCACTATTATGTTCAGTCAACAATGTATTAGCCAGTACGGTTTTGATTAATGTAAGTAGGTACTGCCTCTAAGAGACATCCTTGTCGCTGATGACTTCATACATTTTACAATTTATTATCCTTTGTAGGTACCTACATTATGTAACCTTTGGAATCGAACTAGTTAAATCCCTACTCGCAACGCAAGTCTATTTCCTAACTCTTTTGGGATTGGGATAATCCATATCCTAATTAAAAATATCTACAGCACTTACGCTTAAAAAAAGAAGCGGCAGTGGCTTTACTCAAAATATGCCCATTTAAGCTTTTTTCCGCGTAAAAATAGACCAACCATTTAAAGTACTTATAAAATGTTTATCTACTGCCTTTGGTATGAAATAAGCGCTAATGGAATGAGATTATGATTATTATTTTTAAGATTTTACCAGTCACTCCATTATATTACTAAAGTATATTAGTCACGAGCATAATTATGCATACACTTGGAAAATGTTCAATACAGTTTTCTCTTACATACTGTTACATAACTGATTTTAACATTAAGGCCTTCAGTCTTGGTCGCGAAATTTTTTTTTTGTTTTTCGCAAATCGGCATAGCATGAAATGACATGAAATTGCGACATTAAAAATAACTTATTCACAATTATTGAGTATTAAAACTTGCTTAATTTCTTTGCCTGTTATAACCGAAAAAAATGCGAAAAACTGGGAAAAATTTGAATTTGGCGCCTAACGCTGAACTGTTATCCTTAAGACGTCCAACATCTCGAACTTCAAATTATGACCATGAGGGTCAGGAGGACCTGTTGAGGATCCGAAACAGCGAAAATTAAATAATATCAACGCTATAACATCCGTAAATAAATGTTTTATTCCATAATCGCTTACGAGTTTTAGTGTATAGGTATTGATGCTCATTACCTGTACACACAGCTACAGTGCAACCAATACAATTCCAGTTTAGATCTCGTATTGATTGGCTTTTCTGTTCAATAAAAGGTCAGCGCAAACTGGATTTGTATGGCTCGACGTATAGCCGTGCGTACAACAGTTTTTATATAGCTAACATCCATTTAGTCTTAACTCACCTGGTCATTTGCTGTCCTCAGAGGCGAAGGTGTCCGTGTATTATACCAGGTGACTAAGCAAAAACCCACGGGTACCTGTGCGGTGCTCCTAACAAGCGGGGGCTCCAACCGGTCGCTGTGCGCCAACCTCGCGGCTGCGGAACTCTTCTCTCCCGACCACTTATTGGAGGCCACAAGCAAAGAGGCCATTGATAAAGCCAAGATGATCTATAGTTCGGTAAGTGGCCTAGTGTTAAAGCTGCTGAACTGTAGGTACTTTCCTTATATCAATATTTTGTGGAATTAGTACGAAAATTGAAATAGCCATTATTGGTTGGTTTTTTGTTTCTGTAAAATTGTTCTTTTGACTTCGATCAGGAAATATCGTTCGACGAAAATACATAAATGTTAACAACTTAGTTGTCAAATTTACTTCTTCAAATTAGGAAATACCCTTTTAACTAGTTACTTTAATAAAACCTTTGCTTACTTGAACTAAATGTCGTCTCCAGGGTTTCTTCTTAGCGGTTTCGCCGCCTGCCCTGTTGCAGTTAGCGAAGCGCGCGCACGAGAAAAATCTGACGTTCATTTTTAACGTGAGCGCAGCATTCGTCTTTACAAACTTCAAGGCCCCTCTCGAAGAGATATTTCCTTATGTCGATGTCATCTTTGGAAATGAAATGGTAGGTTACACCGACGTGATTTGTGGTAAGGTTATTTTTTATGATAAGTACTTATAGGAAACTATGAGGCCTGACAGGTAGTAGCGTCGCTCAAAATTATGTATTAAAATAATCAACTAGATGTCGACCCTAACATATTTGGAAAGTGGCTGGGCTGTTGATGATTTATAGAGTACTTCGAAATATTTAGTTTATTTATATTCTATTTACAGGAAGCGGTGGCATATGGAAGTGCTTTTGGTTCGAAATCACAAGATTTACAAGATATCGCATTGGAAATGGCTGCCTATCCTAAACTGAACGCGGACCGGCCCCGCATGGTTGTGATCACCCGAAGTTCCCAGCCTATCATCGTAGCCCAAAAAGGTGAAGTCAAAATATTTCCGGTTAAACCATTAAAACCGGAAGAAATTGTAGATACCAATGGTGCCGGCGATGCGTTCACTGGAGGATTCATTAGTCAAATAGTGGCAGGTAGACCGTTAGACCAATGTATACAAGGTGGTAAATACGCGGCCGTTCATGTGATTCAGAACTCTGGTTGCACATTCTCTGGCCCAAGTAACTTTAAGCCCACTTAACTAATCAAATAATTTATCGCACGGTTTTCGGGACCTGAGAAGGACCAATGTATGAATATTCCCTACAGAAGTGACATTACGTGGTTGTTTTATAGCGACCATAATAATTTTCGCCCGTCATTAATATAGTTTAGCACTAATTTAATTCAAAGTGAAATTTACATGACATTGTAATGTGTGATAATTGAGATGTTTAACTTTTATTACTTAGCCATAGCTTGTAGTTATGAAAAAAGGTTTCCGAATGCCTGGCCACGAAAAACACCTCAATCGATCATGCATTTAAGAGTTGATTGTGGAGAAATCGCTATATATTTATATAGAAACCTCCATGATCAATTCTTAATACGGTCATGAAATTAGAAAAAAAATCATGATAAGGCAATAGAATCCCTTAAAACGTTCTTCCAGTGGTTTACATGGCAATAATGTACATAGTGTAAGAATATTATAGTTAACGGACGCACAATATCGTATTTCATCAATACATTTTGCTTTTAATTTGCCTAGATTTGCAATCATGTAATTATGAATAACGCTCAAGGTTAGTTACGTGATTTGATGATCAGAACCCAGTGCAGATCTACCTACCTCATTAACGTTGTACAGTACGCCTGATGTAATTGTGTCTTCCCGAAAGAACTTTTGCGTGGGTACATACGGCGAAACCTTAAGCTAAACAGTTCGCCATTTGACCCTCCCCTATACCGTCAATCACTGCCTGTTTCGTCGGTCAAATAGTGGTGATTTTTGTAATATAATTGTGTAATGTAATTTAACAGTAAAAGTATATTAATACATAAATCAAATACTGCTATAGCACGCGACGATTGTTGCGTCCATAACAGCGAATTCTATCATGATATTGACTATTAAACAGTTGTATACAACTTCAGACAGGCACATTTAAATTACTGGTACTGTACTTTTTATTATTATTAAAACAGTAGGCCAATGGCCACAGTTTTCTTTATACATAGCTAATTGTTATTTGTTGTTGTGATTCGTTTTGAATGTAGTCAGTTAATTTAAAAAAAATCTAAAGTTTTCATATCAACCTTCTTGTTATATATTAAATATTATTTGTGTATCGTAATCTTTTTAAACTTTACAATAAATGAGGAATTGAAGCACTTCTTTACAGTGAATTTCATTAAAGAAAAATCTTTGTGTATAAGTTAATTCAGCTACAGTAATAAAACCTGAAGTCGCAGTTTCACGATACTGTATACCAACCATTTTCCCAACTAAGCTACCCTGAGTTGTTCGACCATGATAATATAAATATAATACATCAAATCAATAATAAAATAATGTGTAAGAATCTAACTTTCATAAACAATAATCAATTCAGATTTTGTATCATAAATCAACCTTATTTTCATATTTTTTAGTTTTTTATTTCCGAAACTGCTATTGTTAATCTATGTTATTGTTATCTTGGATTACAAAAAATATCATAGGAATTATGTTATCAAGTATCCAACTATTTCGAATATTAGAAAATACTTATGATAATCAATCTAGCTTGGACTACTCACTACTCAGCTAGTAAAAAAAGTATTATAGATAGATCTGACGTCATAGAAATATCACATACAAAAATAATCTAGCCTATGTTAGCAACCATTTTGATAGTGTCACATAATATATCAGGATTATACCGACATTATCGGTAAAACAGGACACCTACTTAAATTGGTAAAACGTCCTAATTGTAGCAAGCTAATAAGAAAGAAATAAAGAAATGCCCGAAAGAGTTATGTATGGGCCATTAAAGTGTTGATTGATAATAATATAATATTATTTCGAATAAAACTTTGTCGTTTGTGTTTGTATATTTTAATAGTGAAGAGCATATTGAATCAGTCATTTAATCATGAAAAGTTATTTATTTATTTGAATTTATAACTACAGACATCCCAATTAAAATGTATACACATTTATGCTATTAAAGCAGGTATCCTGTTTGTATTTAATTATATACTCTCAGTAGGTACAGTTTCATTTTGCTTCACATTTTGTTTTACATTTTTCTTTGATTATTCATGTCTGTAGAAGTTTAGGGGCATACACCAGACAAAACTCTGAAACCGATGCTTACCATAGCTAAATACATAAGAAATTTGTTGTAAGTAAACACGGCTACAGGTAGGGTTGCCAACTATTTTTACTAGAAATAAAGTATATTCAGGTCTATGAAGAATATTAAACAGTGTTTTAAAAAATGAACAGTATTTTATTTGTTTGTGGCTGCGCTGCACTGAGCAGTGAACGCCCTCTGACTAAATAAATGTAAACAGTATTTTGTATACTTTATTTTTGTTCAACAGTAAAAAGTATAATTTAGTGAAAAACAGTATAATACTGTTCAAAACAGTATAGTTGGCAACCCTAGCTACAGGTCAACCCAATTCCAGTTTAAGCTGATCTCGTATTGTATAGGCTTTTCATACAATATGATGTAAGCATAAACTGGATTTGTAGTTAGTTTGAAGCGTAGCCGTGCGTACATGCGCTAATGTGTGCACGTAAACATTGTAAAATGAATGGTTTGATTTCGAGTCAAAGTCGGCAATGCATATTTGCTTATAATGATATTTTTGTTCATATTCGTTCGCCCGCTGGGCATAGTAACAACTAACACTATATCGAAATTCGGACCCCCCCGAACTTTTGAAGTTAGGGAGGGGTAGAAGATAATCTGAAAGTTAGTACTATTAGCATATTAGCTATTTTGTGGTATAGGTACAGTTAATGGAATCTAGTGTGCCTTCAATATGCTTTCAAAGCTTTAGTAAAATTTTCTTTCTTAAATGCAATGTTATTGACGGTTTTATTAAGGGAAAATATGTTTTATTAATATAAAAATACTTGTCTAAATGTTAACTTGTTTGTGTTATTATTGCAGAATATGTTTGCGCAAAATACGCGCAAAATACGCGCTCTGTCGTGGAGTTGCGAAAATAGTCCGACCAATACAAACGGTCTAACTTTATTATTACGACAATACTTTATACAAAATTGCAGTAATTGGCCCATTGATCAATATCCTACACATTTATTAATCTACTTATATCATTTCAACAATAAAATTAATGTCATAATAAATTATAATTATGTAATTTGTATGAAGTATAAACCATTCCAATAAAAAAATTGTTTTTGGAATCAACTGCCAATCGCGTACTTTCTCTCTCTCTCGCACATAATATGCAAGAGCGAGGAAATACGAGCTCTTTGTTGCATAAAACTATATTTGGCGCGTTAGTTGATCAATGTAATAAAATTGTTATCAATCATAATGTAGCTGTCAGTTTCTTACATCAAATAAAAAAAATGGCATTAAATAACTGTGTCAACAATAACAATGCTCGAAAGTAATGCTCGAACTTAAATAATGTAACTATTTAAAAAAAGTAATCAATATGTTCTTGTACATATTATTTTATTTTAAAAAGTTGTACTCAAATTTTATGATAAAAATTTAGTATAGCATAATAGCATGCCACCTCTACCAACGAGTTCATTATAAAATATATTAAAAAAAAGGAGATTGTTAAATCGACTATATACAGGTGTTACTTATTAAATGCAATTCCTGGAAGGTTTTTAAGTAAAATTTTAATTTTAATTGAGCCTTCATAGTTTTTATTACTAAAACTTTTGGAAACGCCGAACAATTAACAGGTTAATAGTTCATTTTGTATGGTGTGCACAAAGGGGTACTTGAATTCAATATTGGCACAAATCAAAATATTATGAACTTGGTTCAATGAATTCAAATAAGTACCGAAGTAATTAAGAAAACAAAATCCAAAATGCCAATATTTTGACTTATGCCACTATTGAATTCAGAAACAAAATGTTGTTCATTATCAAGGCCAAGGGTAAGTAGATAGGTACCTGCTTCGCACTCTTTCACTTCCATGATTCCAATGTGTTTATTACACCTTTAGATTTATAATAATAAAATACAAATCTCGTGCCATCTCTGTCTCACTCGGTACTGTTCTGTTTTCGTTCTCTTTCTTCTTTCTTTCTTTCTTTCTAGATTTTCATAATTGTTTTAACTCTTGGTGCCCTTGTAAGTTGTTCAATGTACATAATGATAGCAGTTTTTATGTACTTATGTTTGTAATAGTTGTTGTCTAATAAACATGTTTTATATCATTTTCAGTTTTATTTATTGTCCATGTTTTATAACTTATTTTTGATAAATCGCGATGAGAACAGATGAGATCGATCACTCTTTGTAACTATTTGCGAAATTTATGGAGGTGTTGGTAGAAAAGTATTGGCGAGTTTATTTAGGGTGGTATCACCGCATTGCCAAATATTCAATCATAAAAAGTGTGCTTGGGTTTGGAGGGTCATTTTATATAAAAATTGGTGTAAACAAACCACATAGGAGTCGCTGAACGCAATAATTGAATCAGTCAGCTATTGGAAGTCCAAAGAGGTGGATAGTTTTGACGAAGAGTTGTAAGCTGTAAATGTTAGCCTATTGCTTACAGTTACACCTGCTTAATATATTAAAAATAAACAGTGACAAAGCAGTGAATATCTTACTAATTACTTTTTTATGTAGCCGAATAATATGCGAAGAACCAAGAAAAAAATGAATTTCGCGTCCAAGGCTGACGCTTTAGCCTTAAACTGGTAGGTTGAACTGTAACAGTAGCCGTGTGTATTTAAATACGTTCTCATCTTTGGTGGTGGTGGTGTTGGACGACTTATCAAAAGGATTTTGCATAGACTATGAAAAAAAGAGCGCTTCCGTAGGGTAAAAAAGGTAGATCGATTGATTTTTATTTCCCCCTGAAACTTACATGTCGGATTCTATAACTTAAAACCGCAGACTTCTTATGCGCACAGTTTTTAGTTGTGCGCGTCAGTTAGCATAAAAACCACCAACAACCACACATGCAGGAATTCATGCTTAGATTAGTTATTACAAAAATAATTTAGTCCTGTAGAACAAGCAAAGTCAACAAATATTTTTTTAAACTCTCGCGCCATTAAACATGCTTTCTGACTTAAATTTAAGCCATAGACAATTACCGCAATAAAAATTATGATGTAATTCTAATTAAATGGCAATACATTTGTGACCGACAGGATATCAAAATGTATTTTTTTAACAAGGCAATCTAATTGATAGCCATTTTGAAGAGCCTTTTGTTGGTGTTTTGTGAATGTTTTCAACAAAAATTAACAGGTTAATAGTTCATTTTGTATGGTGTGCACAAAGGGGTACTTGAATTCAATATTGGCACAAATCAAAATATTATGAACTTGGTTCAATGAATTCAAATAAGTACCGAAGTAATTAAGAAAACAAAATCCAAAATGCCAATATTTTGACTTATGCCACTATTGAATTCAGAAACAAAATGTTGTTCATTATCAAGGCCAAGGGTAAGTAGATAGGTACCTGCTTCGCACTCTTTCACTTCCATGATTCCAATGTGTTTATTACACCTTTAGATTTATAATAATAAAATACAAATCTCGTGCCATCTCTGTCTCACTCGGTACTGTTCTGTTTTCGTTCTCTTTCTTCTTTCTTTCTTTCTTTCTAGATTTTCATAATTGTTTTAACTCTTGGTGCCCTTGTAAGTTGTTCAATGTACATAATGATAGCAGTTTTTATGTACTTATGTTTGTAATAGTTGTTGTCTAATAAACATGTTTTATATCATTTTCAGTTTTATTTATTGTCCATGTTTTATAACTTATTTTTGATATATCATAAAAACCACCAACAACCACACATGCAGGAATTCATGCTTAGATTAGTTATTACAAAAATAATTTAGTCCTGTAGAACAAGCAAAGTCAACAAATATTTTTTTAAACTCTCGCGCCATTAAACATGCTTTCTGACTTAAATTTAAGCCATAGACAATTACCGCAATAAAAATTATGATGTAATTCTAATTAAATGGCAATACATTTGTGACCGACAGGATATCAAAATGTATTTTTTTAACAAGGCAATCTAATTGATAGCCATTTTGAAGAGCCTTTTGTTGGTGTTTTGTGAATGTTTTCAACAAAAATTTCTAATATTTCTATGATACAAAAGTGTTTTGAAGACACAAATTTCATTGTTATGATTGATCATTGAATCAGTACCCTATAAATTGCGTAGTTGTTTGTTTGGTGAAGTTGGATTGTGAAAAAAGAACCGGAAAGAACTGCCGTATTTAGGATTTGTGAAAAAAAATCTCGCTAAATAGAGACAGTTATTGTGACAGTGGAAAGATTTATTTCGACATAAGTTGTTGATAAGTTTGGTTATAGTGTTCTAGTTGCCGTTATTATTTACGTCGCGTGTTTTGTTCGCTACGTAAAATTAGGATCGCCACAAGATGGCGGCCATCGGATGCCCGCTCCGCCAAAACCCGCTCGCGGGGCCCGATGTGTCATCGGGTTGCGAGAACTTCGGTGACATGCTGTAAACCGGCGTCTCGCACCGCGGCCAAATTTACCGGCCGCATACGGCGGGGTTCCATTTCATAAAATGGAATTTCGCTCGAGGCGCCAAAATGCGATGGGTGTTGACATAAGTGCAATACCGTACCGTTACTCAGGCGGCAGTACATAATAATTATTGACGAAGATGTGTGAGCCGGACGACGTCGGCAAAGAAGTGTGGAAGCGATGGATACTGGAAGCGATACACAAGATACGCTCTCAGAAGCAAAGGCCCAGTGTTGAACGCATTTGTCATGCGATTAGACAGCATCACAATTATCACGAAGATGTAGTGTCCGAGCGGCTGGAGCGAGCCGTGCGTGAGGGTGCCGTGTTGAAGGTGTACAACAAGGGGCAGAGCTCGTACAAGGATCCAGGTGGTCTGCAGAGCAAGATTCTGAGAATCACGCAAGATGTGGACCTTTCTAGGGCCGTTGCGAAAGCAGTGCGTGAGTTGGGTGAACGTGACGGTTCAACATTAAAGACTATTGAAAGACATATGCACCAAGCATATCAAGTGAGTGTGGAAGGTGAAGTTGATGTGCGTGCAGTGTTACGGGCTGCCGCGAAGCGTGCCGTGGCGCGAGGCCTGCTCACTCACCAGGGGGGCGCATACAAGGCGAGCGACAGACCCCTCGCCTCGTCATCAGACCGTAGCTCTAAGCAGCGTTCAAAGACTACCCAGGACTCCCCTGAGAAGGTAAGATCATTGCGTAACATAAACTAAACACTGTTTATTTTGTTTACTCAGTACTAGCACATACAATGTTAGAAAATATTTCATATAATGTTTTTGATAGTGTTTGTAAACAAAACATAAATAAAGCCCTGCTTCACTACATGATAACTGACCACAGAGAATTTAAGTAGGTATTTTAAATTCAATGTTTGTTTTCTGTTACAAGTATAATATATTTACTGTTTATTTTTTTTATTCAAACTTTCTTTACTTAAGCTTGATCAACTAAGACGATTCAAACATAGTGGATTTTATGTAATGCATGTTGTATTGTAATTATCATGAAGATAATTTAGTGTAATGCAGATTGAAAACTAGTTATATTAAATTCAGATGGATTTTATTACAAATGTTCAGTTTGTTATGAGATTTGATAGATTTAGCTTTAAAAAGACTTTTAACAAAAAAGTAAAACCACCTTTAAAAAAATAATAATTGTGTCTAAAATTGTGTGGTTCTTCTGTTTTCGCCACCGAGTTCCTACATACTTATAGGTATGAGAATTTATTTCATATCATCATTTCATTTTTTTTTTTAATCAGTACTATACACGCAAAATACGCGCTTAGTCGTGGAGTTGCGGAACAAAGCCCGCTACACCAATCAGTACAATATTACACACTTTATGATAATAATAATTAGTTTAATGAGGAATAAGACAGAATAAAAAAAATTCAAACATTTTGAAGAATTATAAAAAAGTTATCTCCAACAATAGGAGGTTGTCAAGCCAGCTATTAGTGTTCAAGGTCATTACGGCTCATTTGGAGCAAAAAAATCAACTTTACAATATATAAAGTGAACTTACTAATGTATCATTTGGAGTTGTATTTTGGTTATCAGTGTTTTTTTAGGCTGAAAGTTATTTTAAATTAGTTGTGCCCGGCTACACATCAAGCATAAATCTGGTATTACCTGGCTTAGCATCATACAGAAAGCCTTTAGCATTTAAGGCATTTTTTAGCATTTCCCAAACTATGATGGGTGATATTGGTGAGTCATTAGTGAATATTGGATGGCCTCTTAAAAATATCTCTCATCTTTTATGTTTTTCGCATAAACATATTTTTTTTTCTTGAATAGAGTTTCATTCTTATAGTAAAGTTATGTCCCTCTTTCCTTCGAGATGTCTCTGAAGAGGTAGGGGAGTTTTGAAATTGGAAGTTTTTTAAGGAATGGATTGTGATCCAATTATCGTTGCGAACCAGTGCTTTAGAATATGAATATGAAAGAATAAGCTTATAACAATGTATACCACTTGTAACCATTTTTAGCCAATGTTTAGCCATGTGAATATGTGTAAATAGCAGATTTTGATATTGTATATTATATTAATGCACAGCAACAGCAATAACCCAAATAAATTAAAGTAAAAAACATTTTAAATTGAAACAAAAGAAAACCATCAAGATTAAGTATCAAAATTACAGATTTACAAAACCAGCTGATATCAGATTAATTGAGACCTGAAATGAAATGAAATGAAATGATATTTATTTCTGTAAATAGATCTTTTAAGACACTTTTACAAGTCGTTTTTTTTACATATTTTTTTAACTAGATGGCGTCGACGTTTCCTATCTGACGACCTCTGAGAAGAAACGTCGAAACAAACTCAGAGAATCATGGTCTCTTTTAAAGTCCAGACAATAGTTATATTATATGCGAGTTCAATGTAGGGCAAAATCTGAACAGGCCTTTTGAAGAAAGAACCATACCAGCTTTGAGTTGACCTGTCCTAACTGACGGAACGCATACATCAGTCATCGTGTAGCTCAACCATTTTTTAGGGAGCCCAACGACCCGACGCACAACGATACCAGATCAGCAAGACATTTGCGTAGGTCATGGGAAATACTCAAAACTTTCAGAAATCTTTAATATAAATAAATTTTATACGAGTTAAAACCGACATAGTACTCACATTTACATTTTGTATGGTACAGTGTATATTAATAATAATACTATGCATGATAACTATGACCTACAAGGCAACTCAGTCAACTCGTAAATGGAAAAAAATAATAATATTTGAGACACGATAGCCAGCCTGTATATGATTAATATAATTAAACTGCTTCAGAATATTGTGAATAATAGTTATTTAGTTAGCATAACTGTAATGGTGGCAGAATGTCACTGATGCTGTTCTTTGGCTCTCCTCATCCTAACACTGCCATATTCCCAAATATACAAAAATATAGTGAGAATTTTTATGTCATAAGAATAATGTGTACCAAAAATAATTCTTTGTTCTGACAATAACAATAAATTAACTATATTTGTTGGAGATCACCATAAATTAACTATTTTTATTGGGGCTAACCATAATATTTCATTCATAACACTATGTTCAAGTTAATCACCTCATTGACCTTTGTAGATTCTATTTTTAGTAATCATAAAAGGGCAGACATTCAAAGAACTCAGATATGGTAAAACATAATCTATCAATAAAATACTTTCAACATTTACAGTGTGTAATAATTTAATTCAGAAGATACTCATAATTTTCTAGACTTAATTGTCTTAAAATAATGATGTAATTAAAAACTAACTCATTAATGGAGTGGTTTCAAGAGCAACTGCTATGGTCTTAGGTTCAATTCCCAGGTCAAGGGAGTATTACTGGGTTTCTCTCAGTAGCAGCTCAGGATTTGGAATTTGGCCCGGGTGCCCTCATGGTCAAGCCTATTCCCATTATGTTTAAATGTACCATGTAATGGTACATAGGACCTAAACATACCAGTCAACTGGGTATACATTAATTAACCTCTGAGCCCTTCAGGGAATATAGGCACATTGATTATAAAATGTGTGTCCTGCTTTGTTTAGGTGAACTTACTAAAAGGCTAATTTCTTCCACTTTTTAATTTTGGTTTTTCCTAAACATCATAGTGTGATGTTAAATAGCCTAAGTTAGTCCCTACACCATTATATCTGCTGCTTAAAGTTACGTCAAAATGGGTACAGCCATTTCGGAAATTAGCTAAAACAAACAGACGGACCATATGCAAACTTTTGTATGTATTTAGTCAAAAGCTGTTATTTTTTTTATAACAATCAGACACTTAAAATTTTATTATTATGTAGTAGTTATCCAAACAAATGCCAACATACAACAATGGTCTGTTAGGCTGGGTAATGGATTCAATTACAATTCATAAACTGTAATTGTGCATTAACATTGTAATATTATTGGTGAATATTGTATCAGCCTTTTACATTCATTACAAAAATGGCTCAACCACTATCCCTTCTGAATAAGGTATTAATATCATTCAGTCTAAAAGATGTGGTTTTTCATCCTATTTCCTCATCATTGTTAAAATTATTATCATAACAAAAGATGGTAATGTACTCATGGTTACACATCAAGCTATACAAATCCAGTTTACACTGGCCTCTTATTGTCTGAGAAGCCTTTATAATTTAAGATCAGCTTAATCTGGATTTGTATAGGTTGCTCTGTAGCCATGTGTACAAATTAATTGAATAATTCCTGTTGTCTCACTTGTGAATTTCTATTCTCAATATTAAAAATGTTGTTACAGAAACCAAGCCCTGGAGGAGTGCCTGTATGTACCGAGTGCCTTGGAACTGATGCTAGGAATAGGCTAGGAGCCATAGAAGCTCTCATCTGCTGCCAGCAGTGCCAGTCCTATGCTCATCCTACTTGCCTCAACCTACTAGATCAGATCACACTATCTGTTATTAAGGTAATAACTCCTCTTTTTTAAACCCAAAGAATGATGCACTTTTTTTTATTAAAAACCTCACTGATGTGTTATAGTAATTGATTTATACACACTCCATTTGTTTAATATCCTTTTATTTTGTCAGTAGACTGACATTTGTGCTAAGTAATTCTATTTTTATTTAAATTGGAGTCCTAAATATTTAGCTGTTTGCCAAGGTTACACAGTGATACTTTTCCAAGGTCTCAATAAAACATGAACCTGGGATAACTTGTGACTGTAGTGTTGGACATTTTTAAATTGTGTAACTTAATGAGTTTCCTACAACTTCATTGTCAAAATTGTTGGATTAAATGAAATGTGTTTGGCATTGGTTTGAAACATATT
>OY292529.1:12886519-12998822 GCA_958496365.1 Subacronicta megacephala | reverse complement strand
AAGGCCAAGGTCACGGGTCAACGCCCGGAAACAATAGGCGGTTAGGTACCTACACAATTTTTATCGACTAATCGCGACCATTCGATTCTGGAATCTTCATTGCGCGTATAAATACCGGTCGTGAGGGCTCGGCAGGGTAGTCTTGTGTTGGAAGCGAACAAGTGAAGATCGAAGTGAGTTACCAAGTGATTAATTGTGCGATATTGTTGAGTGTAGTGTACAACTATAGTGACGTTGTGGTGATTATTGTTGTGTTTTAGTTAACTTAATTAAAGTGTTTGTTTGTTTATTGGTAAATTGGTGTTAATTAATTTATCCCGAACCCCAGCTCGTAACAATTTGGTGTCAGAAGTGGGATAAATTATGCCAGTTTTGCCAAAGGACGACACGGACGGTATTCGTACCAGAAGTCAGCGGCAAGAGGATATGGATCAGAGGCGGTTTGGAGATTCTCCTCCAGAACCTTCGGGCCGTCAGCAAGCGACGGAAGGACCAGTCCCTGGCCCATCTGGAGCCCCTCCAACACCAACAGTTGACCTGGCGGCCTTGATGAAAATGCTCCAGGAACAGCGGCAGCAGGATAAGGAGGAGCAGGCACGCCGCGAGGAAGAGCAGGCACGCCGCGAGGAGGAGCAGGCACGCCTTCTGCGGGAGCAGCTGCAGCAGGACAAAGAGGAGCAGGCACGCCGCCAAGAGGAACAGATGCTCCTCATAAAAGATTTGCATGGCACTCTTGGCAAACAGCTTGGGGTGATGAAGGAGCAGGTGGAACAGCACGAGACTCGTATCTCCAAAGCCGAAGAACAAATTGCCAACGTTACAAAGGCGTTAGGCGATATAAAGGCAGGAAACAGAATTGTGGCTCCGGTGGTTGCTGCTCCCATGACCACCTCACTACATGGGTTTAAGGTGCCACCTTTTGATGGAACCTCATCATGGTCAGCTTACAGGATCCAGTTTGAAGCTTTTATGAACTCAAATGGATGGGATAAAGGACAGGCAAAGACGGCACTTACTTTAAGCCTTCGTGACCAGGCTTTATCAGTGCTGGAAGCCCTTGGTAAGGACATGACCTACGATCAGCTGCTGGAGGCATTGGACTCGAGGTACGGCGACGCTCACCTTGAATACGTGTTTCGTGCTCAGCTGAAGGACCGGGTACAGCGTAGTGCCGAGACTCTACAGCAGTGGGCTGTAGAAGTTGAAAAGTTGGTTCGGAAAGCCTATCAGTCCACACCTGCGCAAATCGACGGAAGTCTGGTTCAGGCGTTCGTCGATGGAATTCGCGACCTGGAAGTCAGAGCCGCCGTGAGACTCGGGCACCACAAGACTCTTAAAGACGCCTTGGCCCATGCCTTAGAAGTGGAGGCAGTCAGACAGGACCATCGGGCTCACCGTATCCGGGAGGTCGTGCTGCCTACATGTCACCTCTGCGAGGAAAAGGGGCACTTCCAGGCGGGTTGCCCAAAGCGCAGCGCAGGTCAAAGAAGTGGTGTAGCATCACCAAGATGCTACATTTGCGGAGAGAAGGGCCATCTCAGGGCGAATTGCCCTAAGGGAACCTCGTGGCGCGAGAAAACTCAGGGCGATAAAGTTAGGGTGGTGGAAACCACCACCGAGGAACAGCAGGAAAACTAGAAAAAGCCAGGACTGCGGGGCGGGTGCTGGCTGGTGGGAAAAGAGCCCCAAGGATTTCGATCTCGCAAGCCCATGATGGGAATAGCCTGATCATCAAAGGCGAAATCAACAGAACACCTTGTAGGCTAACACTAGATACTGGAGCTTCTCGCACGGTCGTAAATTCTCAGGTGGCACGTCGGGTTCTTGGGGACTCTATCTATGACCGTGATAGCATACAACTTGTAACAGCTACTGGTCAGCACATACCCCTCCGAGGCGAGAAGGAGATGGAACTGAAACTTGGAAACAGATTATATCGGCATAATGTCATCATAGCCGACATAGTAGATGATTGCATCCTGGGTTTGGACTTTATGCGAAAGCATTGTTGTGAGATCGATGTGAATCAAGGAGTATTGAAGTGCGGTTCAGAAGAAGTGTTTATGGAAGGTGCAACTGCTGGGAATGTGTTCTGCCTAAAGAAAATTGTTCTTGCCCCTAAAACGGAAACAATAGTCCCTGTGACTCTACCGAAGAATGCTGGGCAGAAAAATAGATGCGTTCTTATAGAAAGGTTGGACGGTGACTTCCCATGGAAGATGGCACGAACGTTGGTTAGGACTACCAATGTATCAGCAGTGCGCATTTTGAACCCAAGTGATAAGGAGCAAGTGATTAAGAAGGGCACATTAATGGGTACTTGTGAAGAAGTAGCCTGGATGCGACGGTGCAATGATCAGTGTACTGGCAATATCGTTCAAAATCCGAAGTTTAACGTGGCAACGCTCTTGGAAGACTGTTGGAATGATTTATCTGAAGAGGAAAGAAACCTTACAGAAGGCTCAGGAAGTTGACACAGATATTAAGCCGATCTTCGAATGGATGAAAGCTGGCGCTTCTAAACCACCATGGAGTGATATTGCGGCATTGAGCACTGTCACGAAAAGTTATTGGGCTCAATGGGACAGTTTATTCATACAGGATGGTGTCTTGTGCCGAAAATGGGAAAATGCTAAAGGGGACAAGTGTCACCTACAGATGGTAGTCCCTAAGGCAAAGGTACCAGATGTCCTGCGACTGTACCATGACGGATGTTCAGGAGGTCATCTAGGAGTCAAAAGAACTTTGTTGAAGATTCGAGAGCGATTCTACTGGATCCACTGTCGGGATGACGTTGAAGACTGGTGTCGCAAATGCACTAGTTGTGCTGCTGTAAAAGGGCCGCATACGCGCAGCAGGGGTGCATTGAAAGTCTACAACGTTGGTGCACCCTGGGAACGAATAGCTTTAGACGTTGCAGGACCGTTTCCGGAAAGTGAAAGTGGGAACAAGTATTTCATGGTTGTGATGGATTACTTTACCAAGTGGCCGGAAGTGTTCGCCATTCCTAATCAAGAAGCTTCGACAGTCGCAGATAAGTTGGTTCACGAAGTCTTCTGTCGATTTGGAGTACCCTTAGAGATTCACAGTGACCAAGGAAGAAATTTCGAATCTCAAATATTCCAGGAGACATGTCGTGTAATGGGTACTCATAAAACCAGGACCACCTCTTACCACCCGCAATCTGATGGAATGGTTGAACGGTTCAATCAGACCTTAGAGAGATATTTGGCAAAAGTCGTGGGAAACCGGCAAAGGGATTGGGACAAGCACATCCAGCCGTTCCTTCTATCGTATCGGAGTGCAGTCCATGAGAGTACGACGGTAACGCCAGCCTTTGCGAACTTTGGAAGAGAACTACGGTTGCCTGCGGATCTACTCACCGGTATTCCTCCTGATGCTCCCCGATGTGTGACTGATTATGCGAATGACTTACGCACCAGAATGGATGACATATATGAGCATGTCAGAGAATCAGGGCAACAAACGTCCGAGAGAATGAAGACCCGCTACGACCGCAAGATGAACAACAAGGGCTTCGACCAAGGTTCATTAGTGTGGCTACATAACCCAGTACGCAGTAAAGGAAAGTCACCCAAGTTACAAGCAAAATGGGACGGTCCCTACAGAGTCGTGACTAAGATTAACGATGTCACCTACCGGATACAAAAAGGACCAAGAGGTGCTCCGAAGATCGTTCATGTGGATCGTTTAGCGCGGTATCATGGATCTAATGATGCTCGGGACGAGCATGTCTTAGGAGGGGGCAGTGTTACGCCGAGTAACTAATAGAAAAACGTGGATAGGCCGCGAAGGTTCTAGATCCGTCAAAGAAGCACGTCGAAACACAAAAGAATGTACCCGACTGCTCCGCGCGCAAGTAATAACCGTTCAAGGCCAAGGTCACGGGTCAACGCCCGGAAACAATAGGCGGTTAGGTACCTACACAATTTTTATCGACTAATCGCGACCATTCGATTCTGGAATCTTCATTGCGCGTATAAATACCGGTCGTGAGGGCTCGGCAGGGTAGTCTTGTGTTGGAAGCGAACAAGTGAAGATCGAAGTGAGTTACCAAGTGATTAATTGTGCGATATTGTTGAGTGTAGTGTACAACTATAGTGACGTTGTGGTGATTATTGTTGTGTTTTAGTTAATTTAATTAAAGTGTTTGTTTGTTTATTGGTAAATTGGTGTTAATTAATTTATCCCGAACCCCAGCTCGTAACAATACTATATAAGAATTATATAAGTCAGTTTGTTACAATAATTATTGTTTGTTTATATGTCTATGAAAATCACTGAATATTAATTATAGAACCACATTCTGTAGCGATCTGTAACGCATTTCTTCCATAAACATAACAGTTATTATATTGTTGAGCATTGTTGGATGTATGCAAGCATGTTGTTGCTCTCTTTCTATGTCTGATACTGTGGTCCTTTCACCTTTTATATTGAAACCATTAATTACTAAGTCATTAATCTGTGGCAATATCGTGTTACAAGCCTGATATCATTTTTTGGACAAGCTTTTTTATTTTTAAACCCCAACCCAAAAACAACGGGGTTATAAATAGAAAAGCTGTGTGTGTGTGTCTGTCTGTGGCATCGTAGCTCCCGAATGGATGAACAAATGTTGTTTTTTTTTGTTTGTAAGGTGAATTAGTTGGGAGTGTTCTTAGCTGTTTGATAAAAATCGGGGGTATTAAAATTTTTTGTTTTTATTTTGTGGGTTAGTCATCTGACAAAATACCATACTTGCTTGTTTTCGTTATATATAGTCCTGACCCTGGGGATTCGTGACATTTGCCACAACCTTGACTGGATTATAAGCACAATTTACACAATTAATTATAGTCCAAGTCCTAGTATTATTAGTAGTGTTAAGAAAGTTACAATGGCTAAAAGAATTGTACCAATTTTCAAAGTTAAATTGTCTATAAACATAAAACATTATAGATGCGAGTTATTAGGCTACTGTGTATTACATGACATCATGTCGGCAACAAGTATGCTGTCACGTATACCGACATTTTCATGACGCATATTTGTGGTCTTTCAGTATTTCGAATCTAGTTGTTTTCTACAGTACGGGCAGCAGTCCAGCACCCCGCCGGCCTCGGCCCCGGGCCACTACCACGCCGCGGCCAAGTACTACCCGCCGCACAACCAACTCGACTCGCCCAGGAACACCAGGAACACCTCCAGTATGTATTTATTCATTATTTATGTTCACAATATACAAGCTATGTCATCTTTTTGAACTTAATCCTTGCATGGTTCCACAGATGGTGTGCTCTGTAGCCACTATCTTCTAAGAACATGCAACAGTAATATGTGTTTTCTAGTGAGACTTCTTCTTTTATAGAAGTTTGTCTAAGCGAGATGCATATAACATTATAGGTTATAGTACTTTCATGTAGTGTTTTGACGGATATTGCCAGCATAATGCGATTATGAAAACTTATTTGTTTGCTTGCAATAAGAATAAAATTGTGTTACAACCTTTTAAACTATTAGATTTGCATATATTTTTTGATTATTTGGAAATACATTTTAACCGCTCACATAGGATTTAATTGTTTAATTTATTTGTCTGATCCAAAATTAGTAATTTATTAGTAGCATTCCGCCTACGGCAGGCCTGCGTATTTTCTAGACTTTTCTGTACTGTATTATGTATGTTTTATACATATCAAACTTTCTCTTAAATCACTCTATCAAATAAAAAAACCGCATCAAAATCCGTTGTGTAGTTTTAAAGATCTAATTATACATAGGGACAGACAGACAGTGGGAAGCGACAATAAGTAATATTTATATACATCTGTTGGTATTGCAGGCAACTTGAGTCCGATGCAGCACATGCAGATGGCGCCGGGCTCGCGCATGTCCCCCAACCTGAACTCGCACCTGATCAGCCAGTACGGACTCAACGGGTACCGCGTGGCGCCGCAGCAGCAGTTCAACAACCTGCAGATGATGAACGTGCAGCCCGGCGTGGGCGGGGTGGGGCCCGTGGGCGGGGTGGGCGGCGTGGGCGGCGTGGGCGTGGGCGGGGTGGGCGGCGTGCAGTACGGGGGCGCGGACCCCCGGGCCCAGCAGGGCAACGTGTACGCCTACGGGTACATCAACGCGCCGCCGCCGCCGCTGGCCATGCAGACGCTCAACTCCACCATGCGCCGGTAGCGCCCGCGCCCGCGCTAGCGCTCGCCGATGACTATTCGAGTGCGTTATAGTTTAAGTGTAGCATAGTACAAATAAACATTTGCTTTCTGACGTTAAGTGCTAGTTTGTATGAGTAATGATAATCGAGATGAACGTTGAAACACCGATTCGGTTGCCTTACCCTCTTCCGCGCCCGCGTGTTATGTTGCGGCGGTCTTATGGCAGCTCTGTTATTGTTTTTGTATCATAATTATGTATGTAAATCACATTTTATTTCTCGTCGATAGAGTGCAGTACCCGGTAAGCTAAATAAAAGTACAAAATTGCAGATAAAATGTATTTAAATCTGTTAATAATAATGACTACGTCACTCACATGTAGCATAATTATATAGTGCAATAAAATAATGTGTGTACACTGATAATAATCTGCAACGTTTTATATGATGGTGACTAAAGTATTGAGCCCTGTGTGAGAGAACTGTGATAATCTTACGATTAGACAGTGTCATGGCGCTTGATTTATAAATTAATATATTCTCGATTTCCAAAGAAACAATGTAATGATTAAGTCTTTGGTTATTTTGAAATAAGTGCAATGTTTTTTTACTGAACGCAGATTGTACTTCAGATGTAAAGATTCGTTTGAAACTCTCGTCTATTTTATATGTATATGGTGTTTACGTTTTGATGTATTGTATCGTGTCGCGACAGCGTAGGTCGCGTGTACAGTCGTCGTTGTGTAATTATAATTTTACTGTAGGATCCTAGTTCGTCTGAATCTGTTCTAAAGTGCCTCTCACGTCCCGTCTGTCTGCTTGACTTCCGTGTAACATATTGTAAATGAAATCGCTTTCGATTGTAACAAGGCTGTATACATATAGAGCTGATAAACTTAGTGTATTTTGTAAGATACGGTTTTTAATTTTGATCAATGTGATAGTGCGCTAAATAAGATGAGGAGTGCTGGTGACGTGTCCTGTGGTTACTTACGTAAAACAGGCCTAATATGGTCGGAGGTTTTTTTTTTAATATTTTATATTCTTTTTACACTGGTAGTTTTAACGTTTTATAATTGCGACGATAACTTTGTTTTAACGCTTCGCTTAAGGATTATTTTCGTGTTATCCCAGTAATTTATTGCCAAATGTTATTAACACTTACGTTTACTATAATTATGATTATAAGTATTTTTTAGTTAAGTCGTGTTTAGTTTCGTCCTCTGCACGTTTAGGTAAGGTATGTCCGCGGCGCGGGGTCGCTCGTCGCCGCTCGCCCTAAGTTATATTGTAAGATCTGCTCCTCTAAGGTTATGAATGTTATTTGTTACTAATGTGTAGTATATAAAATATTGTAAATACAGTAACAGTAAGAAACATGTAGCAGGTGTTATCACACAAAATATAATTTTGTGAAAACGTTGTAGTTTTATTTTAGTGTCCTTTATAATGTATGTTGTATGAAATTTTCATGAGTTCAGTACTAACGCAGACTTGTGACTTCCAAATAAGAACAGACGATGTGCGACCCACATTGCTAATAAGCCTTTTTTTATAAAAAAACAAGACAAAAATAATTATACGTACTCCAGATTTGTCGTAATCCAGATGCGTCATACTCGATTCATAGTAATACAGTCGACTCCAAATTAAAATTAAAAACCAAAGACAAATTGTAACAATTTTAATGAACAAATTAAAACTATTTATACATACCATCACGCCTGTATTCCCCGAAGGGTAAGGCAGAGATGTACTAAAGTACACCCACTTTTCGCCGGTATGTTTAGGTCCCATGTAATAGGGGGCGAGCCTATTGCCATTAACCGGGCACAAATCCAGACTCCGAGCTGCTACTGGGAATTTCATAGAAAAACCCAATAACACTGCTCGACCTGGGGATCGAACCCAGGACCTCTAGCGCGGCAGTCGCGCTTAGGACCACTAGACTAATGAGGCAGTCAAAACTATTTATGAACCTTTATTTTACCTGTTACCTTAAAAATAAAACAGTCCTGTGACAGACAAAGATAGCAGAGACACTTTAAATAGGGTCCCGTTGAGTACCCTTTGGGTTCGGAAACCGAGAACCTGCCGGAAGTAGAGATTTTTAAAACAATAACACCACTTTCTTTACCGACTATACGTGTTACCGACGAATCTGGTTTATGACAGAACTGAAGTACGTCGAATTCGGTTATGTTTATTTCCGCGATTTTCATGTGTCACAACATAAATAATGACTTATTGAAAGTGAGCATGTAATATAGTTTTTAAATCAGTAGGTACTATAAGTACCGCTTCGCGGCGTACAATATAAGGCTGCTTTCACAGTCGCACCGTCCAGAAGCATGCGCTTGTGAATTCACTAGACGCGCGCGTTTGGAAATTCACTAGTAGTGTTTTATAGTCCCGCTGTTGAAGCGCGCTGCGTTTCTCATTCGTCCCCGTCTTGCGTCAAGCGCTCGCTGTTCTACGGTGCGACTGTGAAACCAGCCTAAGAATATAGAGGAATTCCTCGCAAGTTTCAAACAAAGATGTTCGAGACTTGTTGGGTCGGTTTGAAGTCGCGTTCCTGGCATTTGGTTTATTTATATTCCGAATGTGGGATAAATTTTCTCTAGTTCAGTTTATAGTTTGTAGGTCAGAGTCCGGTCTATACAGGAGAGCTCATGGTAGTGTTCCATTGGAGATCTCGGAGCCTCTCTACGTAATGTGCGTGATATGGCCACCGTGTGGTTTTAGTCGGTAGGAGTCTGACATAACCATTATCTATCCATGAGGATTCCACTCAGGACACGGCAACTATGCTTCTGACGTCGGCATTTTATTCCTTAGAGATAAAGGCTAATTTCCCTAACAATTACGCTAAGTATGAACAGTCTTGACTCTCATATATTATGCTGACTGTATACTCAGAGATTATAACTTGAATTAAATGTTATCTTTAAATAATTTCTATCACATTTAAAGCAAAACACCCAAAGCACGTCATCCACGGCGTAGCATGCCACTGGCATGGCACCCGAGGTATGACGTACACGACAGGACATCCGATCATTACATTCGAGGTCGACTACCGGCCCGGGAATGACATCCGAGGTATGAAAACCCCTGTAAGACATCCTAGACATCAATAACAGGTTTATTGGATTAAATTGTCATAGAAGAGGAAAATTCTGTTATTTAAAAAAGTTCAAAATATAATTATTAATGAATTTAATCACTGTGTGGCACATATCAATATTCAGATGATTTTTTGGTTGTTCACTATAGTAATTTAAATGTAACTACTACATATTTTTTGATCGCTATAGATTCGCCATTTTATGATACATGAGAGACTAGATTTGAATTATATTTAGAAAGTGTTTAAAGTACCAGGATTTCCTTCCACGACAACATCCTAGGTATGACATCCAAGGTATGAACATCCGGGGCGAGGCATCCAAGGCATGTCCTTCACGACATCTGTCAAGGGCACGAAACTTGAGACATTAATCTAGATTCACTTCAAGCTACTTATATTTAACTTCCATCTAGTTTTAATTCAAGTTATAATCGATGTTTTTCTTAGATTTAGAGGTCAGCTTATACTGGATAGGTATGGCATGTTTTGTGAACTCTGAGCTGATACTGAGAATGTTCTAATGAAATAGCACTTTACCCTACTAGACCAGAGCATCATACTCAGAACTCACGCTTTTATACATTACACGAATGAGTGAGTTAAATATTTGGTGTAAATATAACTAAAACAATCATACCTACTTGATCGTTTCGGTATTAGCGGGTACTTACTTAATTTTGAATTATTTATTAGGTAAACAGCTTCGTCTTCACTTACCCCAAAGTCCAGGACTGCTAACTCCTCAGATTTACACTGCACAATACTACAAATACAATTTCGCATTATTTACTGCTAAAATATAAATTAAAATAAACGAATTTATGATAATTTATTTTTATTCATTTATATCGAGGGCGATTAGGTTATCACATTAAATGAAACAGCGGTCAATACAAGTTATCATTATTTGTTAAAATAATAAATTTTACTACAAATAGAAAAATGAAATTTCGAATAAAATAAATACCTTAAATATTGGCTCGAAATAAATCACCCTTGATATTTGAAAATATCATTCTACTGACCTGTAAAAGCGACACTAGGAATGTAGGTACGTACCTGTACCTACGTAGACATTAGATGCACGGAGCGATGGTATCAAAGGGGTGTTATAAGTTTGACGTGTCTGTCTGTGGCATTGTAGCTCCCGAACGAATGAACCGATTTGAATTTAGATTTTTTTTTGTTTGAAAGGTGAATTAGTCGGCAGTGTTCTTAGCTATGTTTGATGAAAATAGGTCGAGATATAATGCAATTGTCGGGGATTTTTTAAAATTTTATTACCAAATCATTACAGATCCTGTTTAAATGTTACAAAGACAAAGACCATCCACTAAAAAATACTATTAGCCGGGATGTATAAATTTGCATGTCCAGTTTTAGCATCCAATAGTTCGTCCTACTTAAAAATATTGCACTCAATTTGTACCTCAAGTTAAAATAATCACAGAAACATTTCTCTATCATAATTTATAAGGAAGGGCCAATGACGTATGTATATCATTGAGAAGGGCTCATTTTTCAATAGTCGGGTACACACGGTTACACATTAAATTATACAAATCCAGTATAGGCTGGCCCCTCATTGAACGGAGATCGTTTACAATGCTAGGTCAGTCGATACTGGATTTGTATAACTTGATGTGTAGCCGTGCGTACAATAGGTGAATCAGACGAATAAAATTGACGTTATGACGGATTTACTACACAAAAACTGTTATCGTCGAATTTTTTAATCGGATAAAACTGAAAAATCGTCCCTAAGATTTATCTTTACTATACTATAACTACTATACTATACTATAACCGACGATATTATTATACAGCATATAATCACATTATATAATACCTTGTATATATTTATATTAATTATATATTCTGGAGGCCTTTGGACCTGGTCCAAAGACCTCGAAAAAATTAACTTATACTCGAAAAAAATAAGTAAATTTATAAACATAATACTATACCTATCTTTGTCTCTCTTACATAGATACATACATATTGTCACGCCTGTCTCCCATGGGGGTAGGCAGAGACTATAGATTTCCACTTGCTACGATCGTGGCACACTACTTTCGCTTCATCTACATTCATTCATTTGTCTCTCTTGGTAGGATAATACAATTTGACAAATTAATGCTCAAAATATCACAATAATATGATGTGTCTACAACTAAGTGTGGCAACTCAACAATTATTTTAATGTTAAACAATTTCACTTATTAACTACAGTTTTATCAACAAGAATAAAATTTAACAGTATGAATTCAAACTTGAATTTTTCTTGGGAATTTTTGTACCAGATAAGTTCCTCAAAGATCTTTTGACCTGGTTTGGGGTCGAAATGCAGGTCTTAAGGCTAAAACGTCAGCCTTAAGGTCCCTTTGCACATGTCTGCCTTTTCAAAGAACTTATGAATCATTACCCAGTTGACATTATTATGTAGACCATTGAGATTATAAAGAAGGAGGCAAGAAACATATGACATTGTTTTTTAATAAAATGGCATAAATTTAAATTACATTGCTCTATCAACATGCACATGATAAATTATTTTTAAAGATACTTTTATAAGGTTCAAAGTTACATGATTCACTAATGTCTCATAAAATAGATTAATTTATCTATGTTTATTTCATGAAGATGCAATCAATTCAATTTGAAACCTGTGCCAGGGATATAAGAGCCACCCACATCATTATCTACCATGAATTTATATAATATACTATAACTATAGTATATACTTATTTTTTTTATGGTACTTCTTTTGTGTTCCACTGCTAGCCAAAAGCCTCCTCTGACTTCGTCTAAGATTGTCTATCCTGGGCTTCTTTAAACCATGTTGGTAGAAACCGATTGAGATCATCTCGTCAACATTTCCTCTACTTATAGCAAACACAAAATAATGTCTGCCAAAACATTATATAACAGTACGTATAGGAAACTATAAAACTTCCCTTCATACCTGCAGATATAAAGGTACTGGTACAGGTTCCGGTGGCTTGCGGTCCAATTTGACCCTGTTCCGCAACAGCTTCAGACTTTGCTCTGTCACCTTTGGGCACCCTCCAACCAACAGGCCTTGTAGCTGTTGACTTCGGAGTGCCAGGGTTCTGAAATGAAGAAGGCTGTTGGCTGTAGTGACTGAATGATTGCTCATTAATTGTACCATATCCGAAGGATAGGCAGGGTAGGGTAAGAACACAGATATAAATATCACTACAGATTATATTTCAACAATTTACTGAAAAGATAATGAAAGGAATGGATAATTAAACTAAGCCACAGATCCTCCAGCCTTGTTCACACCTTGTGCCTAGATGCATAAAAGTTTAAATTAACCTGTAAAATAGCAAATTTCACACAACAAAAAAACTATTTTTTTATGCCCTAGACCATTATGTAATTTGTCAAATTAAAAGAAATAAAAGTAGGATGGTTTTCATCCTGTTTTACCATTAGGATTTGAATAGAAGTTTAGACAAAAGCCTATTATTTATTAAATTGCTAACACATGTGAAATAAAAAAAAACTACCTCCATAATTATAAAAAAAATACATACCTTATACCTTTATCAGTTACTTCAGTACACCCTCGCAGGTTCAGCATCT
Source organism: Subacronicta megacephala (assembly GCA_958496365.1). NCBI lineage: Eukaryota > Metazoa > Arthropoda > Insecta > Lepidoptera > Noctuidae > Subacronicta > Subacronicta megacephala. The sequence goes on along the minus strand of OY292529.1, from coordinate 12,985,911 downwards.
TCAGTGAACTACTATAATTTGCCAAAGAATACAAGCATTTATCAGAGATCTGCTTGTTGCCTTCCAAGTTAAGAGTTGTTAAATCCCAGAACTTTTTCACAAAAATGAGTATGCAGCTTTCTGGGAGAGTAGTACAGTATGATAGATCTACATCCTGGAGCCTGCACTGGTGCAGGGCTAGGGCTTCCATGGCCCCCGCCGTCAGCCACGCACAGCGCGCCATTTTCAACGCCCGCAACTTATCACAATATAGAATGGCTGGCTGTAAACACTTTGCTGACAAGTTTTTACACTGGCTCAGATTCAGAATTTCCAAATTCCGATTCATCAACAGCATCGGTATTAAATCGTCGTCCGTAAGTGTCTCACAACGACTCAAATTTAGAACGGTCAGTCTCTTACATGATAATATGAATACCTGCAAAAACATTTTTTTCTTTAAATATACTTGCACGGAGACGCATACATTTTGGGAGCATAGATCACTTACTCTGAATGTATCGCGCGAAATTCCCGTCTTAACCAATTTCAATGATTTCAGCTTAGCAAAGTATATTTCAGTAATTTGTAAGCATGTTTTCGAAACACAACGTAAATTAAAACAATCCTTCAGAGTTAGATATGGCAAAATCTTTGCTACTAAAATATCTTCCCAATATAAATCAAATAACTGTGTATCCCTCTTCATGTTTATTTTCATTTATTGTAATTTAATTTCCTTGGAAAACACATTTGGGAAAATTCTCATCTCACTTTTTTATTTTCGACATTTGACAGTTAACGTTGCACAAATGTTGGTACTCTTAACATGGCTTAGACTCTGTCTTTATCATATCCTCAGTTATAAAAAAAGATAGACATAACTGCAAAAATAACAATCCAAATGAATATAGCTCTGGATATTCAGTTTACTTAATTACTTGACATTGACATTATTGACAATTTGATTTGACAAGGACAGAAAGACAAAGGCCGCGTCCCACTTGGCGATCACAACGATCACGCTCACGACCGCAGTTTCTCCCATTCCACTTGCTTGTGAGCGTTACTGTCATAAACCCAAGTGGAACGGAGTTTAGGATTTCTCAACGATCACTTCGACCCACCTTTTTAAATGGGTCATTGTCGGCGTCGCGTGGGCGTAAGTCATGACGTCATGAGTTAGCGATGGGCGATTCGAATCATTTGATTCGAATCAGCCTTTGAGCTCGCTTATACAAATGGCCCTTCTACGAGACCGAGTCTATTCGTTTTATGCATTCGTCGTGCGTCACGCGTGTAACTCGGTGGCTCGAATAGCTGGTGACTGACTCTGATTCGCTGCGCTGCTCCACCGGGAACAAGTGAGATAGCGAATAGCTGCGTTTCTACGAGTTCAAGTGAGAAAAACATATCATACGAATCACTCGAATTGAGCATCATGCGAATCAAAGCGATGGGTCGATTCAAATCACGCCTGCGACTCGGTGATTCGAGTTGCATTTCTAATGATTCGAATTGATTCGATCGGTCGAATGAAGTTGTTTGTCGTCATGTAGCGAGCCAACGACTTATCGACGGCTCGACTTCTCGACGTAGCGATGGACGATTAGAATGAATTTAATTCTAATATCTCGAATCTGCCTTTAAGCTCGCTCATTCGAATGGCCCTTCTAATAAACCGAGCATTCGCCGTGCAAGCGAGTCCTGCGTTCAAGTCGACGGCTCGAATAGCTGGAGACTGCAGCTGATTTGCCGCGTCACTCCACCAGGCGCAAAGTGAGCGAGTGAGTGAGACGGCGAATAGCTGCAATTCTACGAGTTGAAGTGAGAAAAACATATTCTGCGACTCGCTGTAAATTCGTTGTGATTCGTGTACACGGACCAACTCGATGCTATTCGCTGAATACGACCGATTCGAATCAACTCGAATCATGATTCAAATCAACAACCTCTTCTATTCGAATAATTCGGATTGCAATAATTCGAATTCGAATTGTCATGAGTGACGTTTTCACCGCGACCACAACGAGCGCGGTCGCCATGTGGAACGGCTAAAGGAGCGTTTTGATCGTTGTGATCGCCAAGTGGAACGCGGTCAATGTTTTAAGGGTAGGTAATTAAAAAAAAATATCATAGATTTTTAGAAGGAGGAATGTTTACCAAGATCTAATACATAATTATTTAGGTAAAGGTACTTAATTAACAAAATAAAATGGTAAAAAATCCTAAGTGGAGGAGATTTTTGAATTCTTGTCTGTCTATAAGTATGTGTCCACATAAGGCTAAAGCGTCGGGGTTGGGCGCGAAATTATATTTTTTCTTCACAATTAAAGTATTAAAATTTTGCTTAAAAATTACTATCGTAGGAGATTTAGGTGTACATTGTTAGTTTTTGGCCGAATCCACTATTTTACACCAAAATCTTCGACAATAACGGATCAAAAATACTAGAGACCTTAGGTAATAATTTTTTTGGTCACTAGTTTTGTATATATATTTGTCTAAATAAGATAATTGAATATTGTGAAATATTTTCAGAACTGACCCATGAAGTATACCTAGATAAGTACCTACTTCTATCGATTCACAAAACATGTGTCACCGATGATACCGAAGTGACCCGTGTTTATCATCCTAATCACACAATGACAATGTAAGTACCTATTAGGATAGGAGAAAATAACACGTTGCATTCAAACGCATGTAATCATGAACTGCCGACAAGACGCTGAAAGTGCACAAATACACTAGTATTATGAAGTAAGTAGTCATTTACATAATATCACATTTTTATAAGAGGCGTACAATATCTTAATATTACTAGCGAACTCAGATCAAATAAATAGTTAAGATGGAACCTTGCGAACAAAGAAGTGAGGCCGGCTAAAACTACGCCGTGCCGTGTACAACACACAATTAAACGCACATAATATGTGCGTAACACGCACACACGTTATGCCGAAACTACGCCTTATCTTGTCAGTCGAGCTATCGAGCTATCGAAAGCTCGACTGACAAGATAAGGCGTAGTTAGCTAATACATATTATATATTAATTGTGTTTTGTACACGGCAAGGCCGTTATAGCCGGCCTCACTTCTTTGTTCGCAAAGTTCCATCTTAACTTTTTATTTGATCTGAGAAAGATTGCCATAGCAAGAACGAAACTAAAAAACAAGCATACAGGTCGCCTAGCAGCTACTTCGGCGATATAGACACCAGTAGAATCACTATCTATTATAATTTCCTGCGTTCACCGCGTTGTCATTTCTCTGAATTACATATTTTTTTTTTTTTTTTTTTTTTAAAAAAAAAGCTTACTAGCGATGTGGGTCACACATTGCTAGTATTCTTGTTAACCCCTCGTGCTAAGCTAAATGCTTGTGTTACGAGTGGGTTCACGTCGGTAGTGCAATGGGTGGGGTTCGAACCGGCAACCATATGATCGCAAGTCCGACGCCCTAGCCATTAGGCTACCGACGCTTCTATCTCTTCTTCTACGATAATGTCGCTACAAGTGTAACATAATAAAAATTGTGAATTTTGTCGAAGTATATAGGTATTTAAAATATAATCATAACACATTACCTCATTATAATTTACACAGGAAGAAAATTAGTTGGCGTATGTCATAGAGATACAAACACTTAAATAAATGACCGTAATTTATACGGTTATTAATAATTACGGTTATTAGTAATAATATAATGCGGTTTACTGCAATCAATTATGTATTTGGATATTCGCGGATAAATGCAAACTATGGGACATACTTACTTTTTTTTAATCGTGGTGTCCCGTAGTTCAAAGTCCACATTAACAAATTTCTTTATTCAGAACCAACGTCGGTTAAAGATTTTTTTATGATCAGCTTTTGATAAATAATAATTTTAAGCATATTAGAAAAAAAATACGGATGGCATTAGGCAATAAGGCTGGTTTGGTGAAATATAAGTAATATAATTATATTGGTAACTAGTGGATGTTGCGGAAAGTTGCTCTCGCTGTTTGTGCGCTTAATCTTTAAAACTACGCAACGGATTTTAATGCAGTTTTCAGTAAATGTTTAATAATAAATAACCAGCGCCACCAACCGGACTCAATTGTGAATGTCAACCGCCCCTGTATTAGAGAGAACAAAACAAAAAAATATATGTTCAAATCTGTCAAACCGTCTTTGTGTTTTAGCGAGACTATCTCAAAGAGTAGAATAATATGGACTATCTGAAAGATTTTGTTTGTGATTGTACCTTATACCTATATCCATTTAACTACCTAGGTAGGTAATGATACTATACATTTACATCTGATTAGAGTAATTTATATACTAGGGTATCGTCGCTAACTATCCAATCTTTTGTTCGTCGTCTTGCTAACATCGCGTGTAGCTAATGTAAGTATGGTTATATAAATAATGTTTCCATTTCGAAAAATAATACAGGGTTTAGCGAAAAAGAATATTGTAATTTATATATCTCAGCTAGGATTAGATATGGTTGCCTTATGATTCCTTACCTAGTGGTCCCAAGCGCGACTGTTACTCTAGAGGCCCAGTAGCAGCTTGGGGTTTGGGTTTGTGCCCGGTTAATGGCAATAGGCTCGCCCCCTATAACATGGGACCTAAAACACAACGACGAACTGTGGAGTACATCTCTGCAGTGGCGTAGTGTGCTTTTCGCTAAACTAACCTAGTAAATTACGTGTAGTATTTCTGGAATCACTTTACAAAATAATTGCCCTTGCTGTTGCCCCTCTTTCGTTTGCCGCCCGGGACCATTGGCCCCACGCTACACCACTACATAGAAAGAAAGAAAAGAAAGAAAAAGTTTTATTCGGCCACACAGGAGACCAAAAGAAAAAACAATTTGAGAAAACAGAAAAAAAGACCTGCATGAGAACCGAACAGGCCCTATCTCAGCATATTGCTACGACATAACAAAATGCCGCAGCGCTGATTTTCAGATACGCCCTAAAGTGAAAGTGAAACAACGGCCAGTTACGAAGCTGAGGAGTGAAATATTGAAAATAAAATATAAATACATCTCTGCCTAACACTTCGAGGAAAACAGGCGTGATTGTGTGGATCAGGCAGGATTATTTAACCGAAAGTACACGGGTCAATCTTGTCTGGGATCGTTTTTTTCTTCAATTATCCTAGTAAGTAAGATATAGTAGCATGGGTTGTAGTCAGTGCCAGATTGAGCAAGCGCGGGGTCCGTAGCATATTCCCTTGATCTACTGCAGATGCTCAAGTATGGAGTAGTAAAAAAAAACAATACTCAATACATATATAACATGGAATAATCCGCTATAACGACTCTTTAGTGTCTTCATAATCTAGGTTTCATTTAAAAATTAAGCTCGGGCGGTGGTTGCAGATTTGGATACGTGGCCCTTTTGCGCGTTTTATGGTTAATCCACCACTGGTTGTAGTGTTTATAGGACGGGTCCACCATGCTAGCCGACTGCATTCCTACAAATATAACATAACATACCATCACGTCTGTATTCCCCGAAGGGTTAGGCAGAGGTGTACTTAATGTAAGAACAGCCACAGTTCGCCGGTATGTTTTGGGTTCCATGTAATAGGGGGCGAGCCTATTGCCATTCACCGGGCACAAATCCAGACTCCGAGCTGCTACTGAGAATTTCATAGAGAAACTCAATAACACTTTGCTCGACCTGGGGATCGAACCCAAGACCTCTAGCGTAGCAGTCGCGATTGGGACCACTAGACCAACGAGGCAGGCTACAAATTTTTGCTTTTTTAAGTAAGTAGTCAAGATGTTATTTTGAAATTCTCTCTTGTACCTATCAGAAAAGTTTGAAAGCATTAATTACGGTGGCCAGCACATCAAGTTTCCACAAAATTTGAAGATTTTGAACTTTATCGTCAACAATTTTAAGCGGCGGCAGCCTAATGGCTAGGGCGTCGGACTTGCGATCATGTGGTTGCCAGTTCGAACCTCACCCATTGCACTACCGACGTGAACCCACTCGTAACACAAGCATTTAGCTTAGCACGAGGGGTTAACAAGAATACTAGTAATGTGCGACCCACATTGCTAGTAAGCTTTTATAAAAAAAAAAACTATATAAGGTTTAAAATCATTTGGAGAAATTTGACAGTTTTGTATAATTTGATGTGCTGGCGACTGTATTTACATATATATGTTGAATTCAGATGCCCCTATGGGTGTATGTTGTGTGCCTGCTACTTCTCTGCGTGTGCGCATTGCTGCTGAGTTATGAGCGTCGCGCGCGCAACAAGTTTAAAGGTTTGCCGAGCTACCCGCTGCTACCTTTCATTGGCAATGTGCATCAGGTCCTAGGCGATGGTAGACGTGAGTGTGTTTTGGTTATGCCTACCTATTGATTTTGTTATCAAACTGTATACAAATTAATATTAAATTCCAGTGTCTGTTTGTAATCTCAAAGTAACAATTTACTGTATTTACCTATAACATCCAACAATAAAAAAAAATGTTTGCATCTCAGTCTTTTTGTTTGTTCTCTGAAATGGCTGGACCGATTTTGACGGGACTTGGACACTGGCACATAGTTGATATTATAAAAAGTAACTTAGGCTATTTGTTATCATGCTACGACCATAAGGAGCCGAGCAGGAAGAATAAAATCAGAAACGGTAGAGAAAACCGCGGGGCACAAATAGAAAAGTTGAGTCGTTTGGTTTTTATTTCAGTGTTATTTCGTCATTTGGTAAGGATATCAGAAATTTGTGAGAAGACGATGTCGCCTTTCGTCGTCTGGCTTGGACCGTGTTCCATTTTCGGTGAGTCTTATAATCAGCGAGTGTTATAATCAGTATATCATTCATAATTTTCAGTAATTCTTATGGTCAAACAGTAACGGTGAGTGAAAAGAAAAGTCTTATAATCAGTCAGATACGGCGAGTGTTATAATCAGTAATTTACAAGTAAGTCTTATAATCAATGAGTCATTTTTGGCAACCCTCATTTTCAATGAGTTATCTGTAGTCTCGTCGTCGTCTGTGTGAAATAGTTTGCTTAAGAAAAGGTTAGAACGGGGCTTAAGGCTCTTCTGTAGAGCCTTTTTCTCTAATAAATCTTAACTAGTTGGATGTTTTATCAGTTCCTTAATTGTTATTACATACATATTGTACTAACCTGTTCCTTTTTAGTAAATATGAGACACAGTTCAATCTATACTAATATTACTTATAAAGAGGTAAAGTTTGTGAGTTTGTGACGTTATAGGGGGTAATTTCTGGATCTACTGAACCGATTTTAAAAAATCTTTCACCAATAGAAAGCTATATTACTCCTGAGTGACATAGGCTATATATTATCCCCTAAAATAAAAAGAAACGTATTGTCCACGAGGGCGAAAGGGGAAAGCTAGTATCCAATAAAATAAAGATTTAAAAAAATCTTACCCTCTTTCTAAACGGTGTTTCTTACCTTTTTGTTTCCTAGATGGCGTTGACCAAAAGTGTAGGTTTTCTGAATCGCACTGTTTTCGATCTTTCTTCTCAGAGGTCGTCAGGAAGGAAAAAGCCGCCATCTAGTTAAAATTAAAACATTACTTGTAATAAAGTGTCTTTATAAGAACTATTTACAGAAATAAATAGCATTTATCAATTTACTTCGATGAATTTTGATGAGTGTTGTAATTTGTAGTGACACACGATCCTGATGATGTGAAGACTATCACAAACGCATTCGTGGAGAAGCCTTATTACTACAGCTTTGGCAGAGTGTGGCTCGGGGATGGACTGGTCACTGCACCTGGTAACCAATATTTGTTAACATAGTACACAGCCAGGTAGACCGGCCAATCCAGGCCAAACACCAAGCAAAAATCTCCTTTTACGCGCATTGAATGACATTTTTATTTTTGAATAAAAAGGTGACTAGTAATGTTGGTCGGTCGCACATTACTAGTATTCTTGTTAACCCCTCGTGCTAAGATAAATGCTTTTGTAACGAATAGGTTCACGTCGGTAGTGCAATGGGTGAGTTTCGAACCGGCAACCACAAGATCGCAAGTCGGACGCCCCAGCCATTGGGCTACCGCCGCAATTTTGTCTGAACGTGAGGGTGATAAGATTTTTCATAACCTGAACAACTTTTTAGAAATAAAAATCGAATTTAACATCTTACGGCTGGTGCCAATAACAACTTAAAATCAATAGATTTCCTTACCGATTTTAAAATTACTGAGGTCATTTACAAAAAAGCTCTTAACTTGAATCTAATCTAAGAGCTTAGATATTAAGCGTTGAACTCTAATTCAGATTAGTTAGAGTTCTGGTGGCTGCTATAAAGAGTACCTGCAAGATTTGCTGAGGGATCAGGGACCTTTGGCTACCAAACTTTCAAACGTTTTTTAGGTTTTGTTTGGAAGAAAAACATTAAGAAACTAGCAGGAACATTCTCTAGCTCAGTAGTGGACGGGTACCTCGGCGTGTTCAATGCGCAGGCGCACCGATTGGTGGAGAAACTCAAGACGGAAGTGGGGAAGGAACCCTTTGACATAATACACAAGTACCTGGCCTATACTACACTGGAGACGATATGTCGTAAGTTTAGAAGGTAAAATTGGGAGACTTTTTGGTGAAAGCCTTCAGAAAGGTCAGGTGCGTAGTACTCGCAACCGGCGCTTGTTTATAATATATGTCTTAAGTTAAGATAAATTGAACCATAAATCTTAAGTAATATTGATAACTGATTCAGTAATTAAGAGTTTATGAAAGTCAGTCGCTTGCTAGCGTCGTGACAGTTATGTTTACATTAGTCGATTGTTATTTTATCTGTCGTCTATTTATCTGCCTACTTTCACGATATTAAGGGCCTGTTTCACCACCTTCTGATGAGTTCCCGATAAATTATCTGACCGTTAAATACATACAACTTCTATTCTGATTGTGATGTTATCTGGAGGTAGTGAAACCGGCCCTAAACCTTGAATATCATGTTTAATATTTAAATACCACAATTTTATTCAGAGACAGCTTTAGGGGTTTCGAAGATTACCGAAAGTATAGTAACGACGGAATATTACGTAGCCTTCAACCGATGTTTGGAGTTAATGATCAATAGGGGCCTGAATGTGTTTATGCACCCTGACGCCATCTACAGGCTCACTCCTGCGCACAGGGAGATGACCAAGTGTGTCGCTATTCTGCATAATGTTTCTGATACGGTGAGTTATTGACTTTTAGACATCTTTTAATGTCTACGTTTAAGTGATGCCTACGATTTCACTCCGCATATCCTCCTGGATATGTCCCTCTTCAGGATGTCATCTATTTCCGTTTCAAATTCAATCGAGATCTGTTCAGCGACTTAGCGGGATTTTGTAACACACAGAGTTAAGTACTAGTTACATTTATGTATCACAGGTTATGAAAAAGAGAAAATTTGAACGAGAACATAAACATCAAAACAGTAACCTTTTGGCTTCTAAGAACGAGCCAAAGTTCAAAGCATTCTTGGATATCCTGATGGAGCTGAGCGAGACAGACCCAAGCCTCACAGAGCAGCAGATCAAGTCAGAGGTGGATACTATCATTGTGGGGGGCCAGGAGACCGTTGCCTCAACCATATTCTACACCTTGCTGATGATTGGTTGCAAGCCTAGGATACAGGAGAAAATGTTTGCTGAGTGAGTATTGCAAAGCGTAGTGTAGGACGTCCACCAGCCAAGTGGACGGATGACCTGAAACAGCTGCATGGTTTCAACGAAATGACGATAAACTAATGGCTAGGGCGTCGGACTTGCAATCATGGGGACGCCGGTTCAAAACTCACCCATTTCACCACCGACGTGAACCCATTCCTAATACAAACATTTAGAGGGTTAATTTTTTTAATAAAAAAATTAAAAAACCCCGCGACAATTGCATTTTTATTTCGACCGCTTTTCATCAAACATATGTACGAAGAAAAAAAACTCAATCAAACAAAAAAAACTAATCAAAATCGGTTCATCCGTTCGGGAGCTACGATGACACAGACAGACACACACACACGTCAAACTTATAACACCCCGTCGTTTTTTAGGATATGTAAGGACTATGTCATTTAGGTTGTGGTAGGGCCACGCTGTTCGCAGCATGAATGGGCCGGCTTGACCGGGGAAGTACCACACTCGCAGAAGTCCGACGTCTGAGTAGTAGCGTTTCGTTACTACGCTTCGTTCGGTGAGCGAGAGGGCCGGAGGCCCAATTCCTCCCCCAATCCCCTTCCTTCTCGTTTTCTCCTTCCCCTCCCTTTCCCTAAATAGGCTCGGCAACGCATCTGCAACTCCTTTGGTTTTGCAGATGTCCATGGGCGGCGATGACTACTTACCATCAGGTAGCTCGCCCGCTCGTTTGCCGAGTTATCCCATAAAAAAAAATAAAAAAATGTCAAGTTGTGACTGGTTGGTGATATTGCACCAGTATAGACTGGGGGACTAGAAAAGTGGTTAATGAATTTTTGAATTTCTACTTTCAGACTGAAGAGTATATTCGGTGGAAGTAATCGCCCAGTGACTAAAGATGACTTGTCCCGGATGCAGTACGCGGAGGCGATTATCAACGAGACATTGCGGATGTTCCCGCCTATACCCGGCGTCATGCGTTATGCTGACAAAGACCTACAACTTAGTAAGTACCTAATCAGTATGAAAGCAAACGTGTTAAGAAAACGTTTCAGGATTTTCCAGATCTACCTAGATTTAATACGTCCAATAATGGGTAGACATTTAAAACATTCTTAGCAAAATCAATACCGTCATTTAATAGGTAAGTGATGTTAGAATAGTGATTAGTGATAGTTAGAAACCCTGTAAGCCTGACAACCTCTTTATCCTTAGGCAAAAGGCTAGGAAGTTGTTGAGCATCTCTTTTAACATTGGCAAATATCTGATTGTCTTGATTCGCCATCACTGGTCTGGACTGCCTCATTAGTCTAGTGGTCCTAAGGTCTTGGGTTCGATTCCCAGCTCGAGTCAAGTCTTATTGGGTTTTTCTATGTAATTCTCAGTAGCAGCTCGGAGTATGAATTCACGCCCCCTATTAAATGGGACCAAAGCATACCGGCAAAAACCTAACTCTTCGGGGAATACAGATGTGATGGTATGTTGATTCGCCAAACTCTCACGGTACATATGAACTCACCCAATCTCCTTTCTTCACCTCCTTCGTTTCAGAATCATGCATTCTGCCTAAAGGCACAGCTTGTGGCATTAACTCGTGGGGCGCTGGTCGTTCAGTGCGCGTGTGGGGGCCAGACGCGTCCCTCTACAGACCTGAGCGCTGGCTGGAGGACCAACCCCCCGGCAACCCTGCCGCCTTCCTCGCCTTCAGCTACGGGAGAAGAGCGTGTATTGGTGAGGTTAACTTTGTTAGAGAGAAGATAGGATTATAACTGCCTGAATCGATCGATATGGAAAGATTGACATGACACATTTTGTTTTTTTGACGTTCTGCTGATCTGGATGCCTAAAGTGGCTACTTATGAATCACAATATGATTTACGGAAAGAGAACACATCGTTCTATCATTTGTTATATAATATATGATTCACGGACTACTGACTTATTTGAATAAGCTGACCTCTTTTTATACCAGAAATTTATACAACGCGTGGTCATCTTAGACTGACTTGTTTGTCCGTGAATCGTATAGTGATTTATCATAAGTAGCTATTTTAGCCCATCAGAGGGCCTAGTCGGTAGCGGTTCATCGGAAATAAAATCATATTTGGAACACGAATTACGATTAGCAGGTTTCTAATATGAATTATAATATGATTCATCTAAGGGACTTTTAAGCCCCTATTTTATTCAATAGTTATTACTTGAAATCCTTGATGTGTTCAGAGAGCATTACATTAGCAACTTTTTGGTGTTGCCTGTCATTTCCAAAGTTCCTTTTTACCAGGTAAGAAGTACGCAATGGCGATATTGAAGACAATGCTGGCCCATTGTGTGAGGGAGCTGGAGTTCGTGTCAGACGCCGACAACATGCAGTTAAAGGTTGATATAGCACTGCGGCCCACCTCTGGGCATCTCATACAAGTTCGACTACGAGATACTAAATAAAACAGGACTCCACTTTAGCGCTAATGTTTAAAATAAAGTTTACTTTTATGAAGCATTTATCAATTTCTGAACCGTGAATTGAATCTAATTAAAATGTCAGTGTCGGCAAACATTTAAGGGTTATAAAAACACTTTCGGACGAATAATAGTATTTTTCACAATCAGCTTTAAAAAAATTACCAAAATTTACCAAAAAGTATTAAAATATTATATTGTTTTAAAAAAAATACCTGTGTTTTTGTACTTGTTTTACAAAATGTTGTTATGTGTAATGCATGCTTAAGAAAACATTTGAAACCATTTCAAGCGTCTATATCGGCAACAAAACGTATTTTTAGACGTGGAAATCATTAGGAGCAACAGCAATGTCTGGTTGCGATCCTCTAATCGTTTCTAATCCTGCTAATTGACACCCTGCAGTGCTGCCATCGTTAGAGCCGAGGCACACGGACCTTTCCTGCTACCTAACGATATAGCTTCGATTGCAAACCACTATTTCGTACTCTTAAATTGGCTTTGTACAGTTCTTTTTTTAAAGGAAATACCGTTACAAGTCGTGATTATTTTGTGTTCAAGATGAAGGTATCTTAAAGTTCATTGGGTAAACTAAAGAGGTTTGATTGGAAGCAAGGGACTGACCCCGCCTAGTGTAATTCTAAATCAAGTCCTAAGACGCCTAAATAGGTTTGGGAGAATGTTAGGAATACCATGGTCGTGAATTTAGGGTAAGGAATGATAAGTCAGTTTAGTCAGTGCCGTCTCTGCAGGTAGCAAACAATCAATGAGGGTTTTCCACACTACGAAAAGGGGGCATAAAAATAGGGCATTCGAATCGAAATAAATTCATTTAAATGTCATTAATTACATTCATGTAATTTTTATACTTTTTGTTTCGACTCGTTAGTCGATTTGATCTTTCGTTGCCACTTATCCAATGGGTTTACGACTTTAGGAGTTCTCTATTAGAATTGCAGGCTCAACTGATTAGCCTTGAGATTGTTAGTAGACATGGGTACCTCACGAAAATTATTTGCGTCAGCATACCACGAAAAATGTTCCAGAAAAACCTATGCGCCAATACATTTAGTACAAGTGAGTTGACACATCCGGCATAGTAGTGAATTGGCGAAATTGCGCGCGTAGCGCAGTGTTGCCTATTTTATTGCCCGTCTTTTGTCGTATCATATTCTGTAAATTACTGAGTTTGCCCAACACTATGCAGAATGATTCGTTGAATACAAGCGTTACGCTAATTTGGCTGTCACCGCAACACGTGTGTTCAAACACTAATGTGTATCGTAATCCTACACCAGATAGATCAAACTGCTCGGAACTGTGCGTTCGTCCAATTTATTAGCGGGCTATTTGTTGAGGTCTACAGGTTTAGACCTAATCACGCCATGGTTCTATTGTTAATCAGCTTAATTATTTATTTATGTTAAACATCGGATCATTAGTACTCTAGGGATAGAGGGTGCCTAAACTAATAGGGATAGCGATAGTCATATGACTATTGGACTGCCGTAGTAGTACCGTAGTAGTGCCGTAGAAGTCGTAGATCTTGAGTTCGAATCCTAGACACGCAATATTAAAGAAATAAAATACAGTTTCCACAGGTGTACGGATGTTTAACTTAAAATGTTTACACATGCACATTTAAAAAAAAAAGTTTACTAGCCGTGTCGGTCGTACATTCCTAGTATTCTTGTTAACCCCTCGTGCTAAGCTAAATGCTTGTGTTACGAGTGGGTTCACGTCGGTAGTGCAATGGGTGAGTTTCGAACCGGCAACCACAAGTCCGACGCCCTAGCAATTAGGCTGCCGCCGCTTCATCTTGTCATTTGTCTTAATACGCCACCTAGAAGCTTAGTAATAGTGAGTAATTTTTGGGGCGCGACTACGGGAATATAGTTCCAGCAGCAGGAATTTGAGCGCATCACCCAACATATCATCACGCCTGTATACCCCGAAGGGTTAGGCAGAGGTGTAGGTACTTCAGCACACCAACACTTCGCCGGTATGTTTAGGTCCCATGTAATAGAGGGCGAGCCTATTGCCACTAACCGGGCACAAAGCCAGACTCAGAGCTGCTACTGAACACTTTGCTCGACATGGGTATCGAACTCAAGACCACTAGCGTAGAAGTCGCGCTTAGGACCACTAGACTAATGAGGCAGTCATCGCGTCACCCAAATTATTACCCAACATTTTCACTCAGAGAAGTAATATATAACATCAATCTACTTATATCAATACACACAGTAAATATACTTATTATACTTAAGTAACTACTTACTCCCACATACAAGACTGATCTACTTAGTGCTCGATCAATCACAAGTTTAATAAGCTCTTGGTAAAGCCACCGTCAAGTCGTGGCTAATGATTCGTTAAATTGGCCTCCTAACTTACAGGTTAAACCTATGTCTAGAACGCGGTTACCTTACATGTTACAGTTAAGACTAATCCTCTTTAGAATATCTTGACGCTTAAGTACATCCTAATACGATCATTAACTAAGAAATAATAAAAGAAACCTTATCTTGTGGCGTCTAGTTTGCGTTTTGGAATAAGACACCCATTTTCGTTCAATAAACTCGTGCCAATGCTGAACACGGGTCTCCTCTCAGAATAAGAGAGGTAAGGTTCTTTACCACGCTGGCTAAGTGAGGGTTTGCAGACTAAAACAGCGTGTTGAGAATGATATACAAACTCATATCGATAAAAGGTTCTCATTCATTTCCATGGTCATATAGAGCTCACAGGGTTTGGTCAAAATTATGCAGTTTGACAACAGCAAGTAGACCCATATAGTGGCATACAGCTGTCTTTTCTTTGTCAATTTTGCCATTAAAATATTTCGAAAATCATTGTCACCTACAAATGGAACAGCCATGTAGTGTGGTCAATTGGTCACGGGTCTAATCAAGTGCTCGATATACTTATGAATGGCAATAATTTCATTGGAATCAATTCAAAATTCAAATCAAGAAAGATTCAAATCAACAAAAATCAAATGATAAGTGACATAAATCAAACATTGGACATACTAATTGAATGGTTATCAAATAATGATTTATTAATTAATCTCAATAAAACAAATTTAATGACATTTAGAAATAGAAAAAATAATTTAGTAAACCTTAATATATGCTACAACGGACAACAAATTGATACAGTCGAAAATGCAAAATTTTTGGGACTCAGTCTCGATTCAAATTTAAATTGGAAACCTCAAGTGGAAGATATTTGTACTAAACTCAACCAATTATCTTATGCACTATATAGACTTGGAACAGTTGTGAATCAATCTGCTGTCATCACTGCGTACCATGGTTGTGTGGAATCAGTGTTAAGATATGGTGTCATCTTTTGGGGTAACTCTGTAGACAGTTATATGATATTTAGAGCCCAAAAGAGATGTATAAGGGCCATTGTGAAGTTAAAGCAGACGGATAGTTGTAAACCATTTTTTATTAGTCTAAAACTGTTAACGCTTCCATGCCTTTATATATATGAGGTAGCCGTCTTTGTTACTACACATATTTCTTTATTTGAGCGCATGCAGAGTAAACGTAATAATCACAAAATATGTTTTCCATCAAATAAAACAGCGCAATTCAGCAATAGCATATTTTGTATGGCCCCTCGAATTTATAACCACTTACCACCATTCATATTGAGATGCTCCAATCTAGATAAGTTTAAAACGCTATTAAAGCAATTTCTTGCTAATAAGGCATACTATAATGTGAAAGAATATCTCGAAGAGAAAAATGAAAATATGAAATTTATAGCGCGTAATGTACCTACTGCGCCCCGCACCCCTCGCCCCTCAACCCCGCAGCCGTGTCGCCGCTCCGCGCGCGTCGCTGCGCGCGCACGTTCGTTACCTCTTACCGGCGCTCCCGCGCCAGCGTCTCATTAGTGTGCCGAGAATCCCCGACCGAGCGAGTCACGCGCCTGCGTGGTCGCGTACGTGTAGTCTAGACTTCTAGTGTTCTTTGTTAACTTTTACCTATTTTGTTTGTAATCCAGTGTATTGATGTGGATATCAATAAATTACTTTGCGCTTTCTCTCAAACAAACGTTTTATCATTGCACACTCCCCTATAAAGTGTGGCAGCCTAACGTGGAGCAGAATAATTGTTGTGTAATGTTTGAACTGTGTTGCGTAATAATATTCACGAACTCACTCGGTCAAAATAGTTATAATTTTCGGGATTTTGTGACTCAACTCAAAAACTAACGAACTGTGTCATTGTGTTTCGGTTTGCGAACTGTTGTTTAGGTATTAGTTGCTTGGGTGAAACCTAAAGTACCTAAACGTGTGTTACAGTTTTGTTTCGCGAACTGTGAGCAGTTTGTCTGTGGTTTAGTAGTACCTATTGTGAATAGACAGTGGCAGTGGTGTTACGTACCTATTCTTTGTTGTTACTATAGGTATATGACTGTCTTTTGTGTACGTGGACAGTAAATGTTGATTGTTTTACGATTACGGTGTAAGTTAATGTCTATAGTGACTGTCTAGTTGACTGTTTAACCGTTCGATAGTTTGACTCTAACGTAAAGTATCTAAAGTAAAGTGTTATAATGGTGCTAACGAGATCGCGTGCCGCGAGTCCGGCTTCTGGCGCTCCGTCTGTGGACGCGGCGCCGCCACCCTCTACAGTGCCTGCGCCCGCGGTTTACATTATTCCGCGCGGTGCTGGCGCCGATGCCGTGCTGACGGCCGAGGTGGAACCGCAGTCAGCTGCTGGTGCTGCAGCAGCTCCGGTCACGATGACGACCGAACAACTATTGTTGTTAATTAACAGGCTAAGTCGCAGCGATCCTGTAAGTACACCAATACCTACTTCTTCGGGCCATTTTGCCAAATGTACGGCCCGTTTTGATGGAGAGAAGTCGAGTGACGTCCTGGCTTTTCTCGATGCTGTTGAGACCTATAAGGAGTGTGTCCGTGTTGATGACCACAATGCGCTTCGTGGGCTTCCCATGCTATTGACGGGTTTGGCCGCTACGTGGTGGCAAGGAGTAAAGGACGCCACCCATACATGGCCAGCCGCTGTAGAGTCGTTAAAACAAACGTTTGGACCACGATTACCTCCGTCTAAACTGTATAGAAAAATATTTGAACGAGAACAACGTGGAGATGAGCCTACAGATTTGTTTGTCTGTCACGTCAGAGCTCTTATCGCCCAGCTTCCGCAATTTACTTTATCTGAGGTGGTACAATTAGATATGACCTATGGGTTGCTGCATCGGCGTATTCGCGAGAAGGTTCCGCGCTCTAGTTTTACTTCTTTTATGGAATTTCTTACGCAAGCGCGACGCGTCGAAGATATTTTAGATGAACATAACCCACGGGCCAAACCTGATGTAAAACCGTCGTCGTCTTCTTCTGTAGCAATTCCGCGGGCGACGTCTGCGCCTAGCAATAAGAATCGACCTCAGTGTTATTACTGTAAGCAGTATGGTCATACAAAGGAGACCTGTCAGCGACTTGCAAAACAAAATAATATGGCCAAAGAGAGGCCTGCCGAGGGTGAACCACGGTCGCCTTCAATCACGTGTTTCGGGTGCACCGCACCCGGGGTTATCCGCTCAAACTGTCCTTCGTGCAAGGAGAAGAAACCGGTCGCGCCGATCGTGAATTCGTTCCAATCCGTGTCCGCTAGTTGTGACCGTATTGATTCGCGTGTGCGTCCAGTGATTACAGTGGAAATATATGGTGAATGCGGTAATCTATTGTTAGATACTGGAGCTAAGCACTCCATAGGCAGTGTTAGTTTAAGGTCGCATTTAGTTAAGTACGGACATAAGTTCGAAAATGTATTTACTGAATTGAAATATGCCGATGGGCGTGTCTCTGCGCAAAATGTTGAAATAGCGCACCTTAATGTAAAGGTGCGAGGGGTTGCGCTAGTAGTTAGTTTTATCATGCTGCCGCATGCTACTGAGAGTTTATTAGGCATGAATTTCATTCAGGATTTTGGTATGGTATTAGACTTCGATGGTGGCGTATGGTCGATTAGACATGATCCGACGCCTCAGCCTATTATTTTTGAAACGAGGCCATTGCGGCCACTTACCTGTTCGTCTGTGGGTCTTCGCGAGGACGAGGGTTCCCATCTTAGTTCGGATGAACGGAAGCGGCTGTCCGACCTTCTGAGTGTCCACGAGGACATTTTTGCTCCAGGGGGAGGGCCTACAGAATTCGCTGTCCATCATATTGATACGGGAGATGCCGCGCCGATTGCGAGCCCGCCATACCGGGTCTCTCCCGCCAAGAAAGATATCATTAGGAAAGAAATAGAGAAGATGCTGGAAGATGACATCATTGAAGATGCTGAGTCGGAGTGGGCCTCGCCTGTGGTATTGAGTATGACTGTGGTACCAAAAAAGAATGGTGAGGTCAGATTCTGTGTTGACTACCGAAAACTTAACAGCGTCACTCGTACTGATAAGTACCCTCTTCCGGTGATTGACGAGTTGCTGCAGAGCACGAAAGCTGACTGTGTCATGTCAACGATTGACCTCAAAGCTGGTTATTGGCAGACAATTGTAGCACCAGAGGATCGCCACAAGACAGCGTTTACAACTCCATTTGGGACGTTTCAGTTCCGCCGTATGCCGTTCGGGTTAAAGAACGCACCGGCGACGTTCCAGCGGTTGATGGATCGGATGAGGTCTGGCCTCAAAGATGTCTGCGTGCTGGCGTATCTTGATGATCTCTTGGTGATCTCGCCAGACCTGGATACTCACCTGAATGACCTTCAGCAAGTTTTTGATCGCCTTCGTTTGTTTAAACTGAGGGCAAACCGAAATAAGTGTGTTTTCGCTAGAAATAAGGTTACTTACCTGGGTCACGTCGTATCATCACAAGGCATCGAGCCTGATCCTACGAAGGTCGAAGCGGTGATGAATATGAAGCCTCCGACGAACCTGAAAGAGCTTAAGACGTTTTTACAAACCTGTTCCTGGTTTCGTAAGTTCATTCCGGGGTTTTCCGACGTAGCGCGTTCCTTGACGGATCTTACAAAGAAGGACCGACGCTGGCAATGGGGGGAGGATGAGCAAAGAGCCTTTGAAGGGCTTAAGTTACGGCTCTCGACAAGTCCCATTCTTCGCCAGCCCAACTTCGATGAGCCGTTTGTTCTGAGGACTGATGCAAGCGCGTATGCCCTTGGAGCTGTATTGATGCAAGGTGCAGATCATAATGAAGAAAGACCAATTGAGTATGCTAGCAGGTTACTGACCCCTGCTGAGCGCAATTATCATACAACCGAGCGAGAAGCTCTTGCTGTTGTTTGGGCCTTAGATAAATTTAGAGGATATGTAGAAGGTGCCCAAGTATGTGTGGCTACAGACCACCAGCCATTGAAATGGCTCCTGTCATTGAAGACGCCCAGTGGCCGATTGGCTCGTTGGGCTATGAAAATTCAATCGTATAACTTAAGCGTTGAGTATACACCAGGTAGAGTGAACGTGGTAGCTGATACGCTTAGCCGTCCCGTGTCCTGTTCTTCACTAGATGAAAGCCCTACCTGTGATGTCTGTCCTGTTACTGTTGACTTACCTCATCGTAGTCCTGAGGAGATCCGCGCAGCTCAGTTGGAGGATCCTGAAATTAAAAAGATACTAACCGACTTCGAAGTAGATGATGCTGCTTCCCGATGGACAGATCGAGGATATTACCTTACCCATGGAGTGTTGTTTCGTTTTGATCCGGATGGTGAATCTGAAGAGCCCCAGCTGGTCTTACCTGAGTCCATGCGCGCTGAAATCATGAAAGAGTTACATGATGCGCCAACGGCTGGACATTTGGGCTTAGAACGTACTCTGAAAAGGGTTAAAGAAAGATTTTATTTTCCTAATATGAGACAGTATATAGCTAAATATCTCAAAACTTGTGATCTCTGTCAGAAATTCAAACCCACCAACCTCAAACCGGCTGGTCTTCTGCAGACGCCTGTTCAGCAACAACGTTTTGAAGTCCTTGCGATGGATCTTTTTGGTCCTCTGCCTGAAGGCAGTAATGGAGAAAGGTGGATCTTCTTGATCGAAGATACTGCAAGCCGATGGGTTGAATTGTTCCCGCTAGCTGAAGCTAACGCAGAGAGTTGTGCTAAAGTTCTTATTGAAGAAATCTTTTTGAGATACGGGTTTCCCCGCAGAGTTATTTCCGATAATGGAGTACAGTTCGTTTCGGCAGTGATGCAAAAGGTGATGCATGTATTAGGCATCAAGCAAAATCTTACTCCAGTTTATCATCCTGAGTGCAATCCCGCCGAACGTAAAAATCGTGAGATGAAACAGATGTTGGCAATAGTAATAGATCCAGAGCATCGTCGTTGGCCTGAAGTTTTACCTGCAGTTCGATTTGCCTTAAATACGGCACATAATCAGGGTACAGGTCACTCTGCCGCTTATCTTACCTTTGCGCGTGATTTCCGGTCTCCGGTTAACGTGGCTCACGACTTGAGAGTCGTAGTTGAGCAAGAAAACTATGTGCCACAGATCACACCGTATTTGCGTCATTTTGTTGATCGTTTGCAAGAGATAAAGTGGCGAGTCGAAAACCAACAGGATATTCGAAAGGATGCCGCGGACAAAAGCCGTCGTACTGGCACTGTGTACAGGGTGGGTGATCTCGTCCTCGTGAATAGCCACCGTCTTAGTCAAGCCGCCAAGGGCTTTACGAGCAAGTTTGCTCCACGGCGTGAGGGTCCGTACCGTGTTAGCAAGGTCGTTTCTCCAACTTCTTATGAAATCGTAGACAACGCTAATGTCCCTCGAGGCAAATACCATGCCAGTCTCCTGACTCCCTATGTGGGTAGTTCCGATGCTATCGTTCACGCCCGAAAGAAAGGGCGACCGCGTAAAGTTTGTTCCAAGCCAGCTCCAGATCCTTCCGCTGACTTGGAGGGGGAGGATATAGCGCGTAATGTACCTACTGCGCCCCGCACCCCTCGCCCCTCAACCCCGCAGCCGTGTCGCCGCTCCGCGCGCGTCGCTGCGCGCGCACGTTCGTTACCTCTTACCGGCGCTCCCGCGCCAGCGTCTCATTAGTGTGCCGAGAATCCCCGACCGAGCGAGTCACGCGCCTGCGTGGTCGCGTACGTGTAGTCTAGACTTCTAGTGTTCTTTGTTAACTTGTACCTACTTTGTTTGTAATCCAGTGTATTGATGTGGATATCAATAAATTACTTTGTCCTTTCTCTCAAACAACCGTTTTATCATTGCACACTCCCCTATAAATTCAATAATTAGCTGATTAATGACATTAATAAATTGATTTGACTTATACAATATTAAGTATCTAGATTGACATATATCTACTTTATTTTAATTTATTTTTTGATTTTGTATTATGTAACTCCAATTATAACGAGAGTATGTTAAAATAATTTTAATATTAGTAATACAACATGATGAGTATTGCATGCCAAATGGCGGAATATAGCTGCACTAAATGTTTGTTCTTTAATTGATAAAACTATGTAAATACCAACTGTATCGACCTATATTCGCAATAAACTATTTGAATTGAATTGAATTGAATTGAATTCATATTTAGAATTTGTAGCAGATATTTTTTTTATGTGAACCTTTTGACTATTTATAGGTCTTTTTTAACACATGCTGTTCGGTTTTCTCTAACACTAGACACACGCCGTGGTTGTGGGAGAAAACCTCAACAGCATTATTTAAAGCCGAAGCTTTTCAAAGATCATCCTTTTGGAAGCGAGCAAATAGAGTCAATAATGTTTTATAAACGCTTGTAAAAGCTTCTTGGAAATGAAAAAAAAAATTGAGTTGCTTCAATTCTACTCTCTTTCTGAAATCTCCATTAGGGGAGAGATTTCAGAAGGAGAGTAGAGATTGTTCTCCTCTCCTAATCTGCCGTAGACGCACCAGGCGGCGGAGACCGCAAACAGATCTCCAAACTTCACGAGGTGTGGCCTGCGGGCGGTTGACTTGGGGAGTCCGCCGCACGACCAGAGAATGGCCCCAAGAGTCTACGCTCGGGTTGCTACACTTGCGCCTTAATTTAGTACAAAACTGTACAAAGCGGTCCTAATGCCTTAGGCATTTTCTACCAGACAACCTTTGCGTGGTGCAGAGACGATCACGGTACATGCACTAAAAGGGATAAAAATGAGAAATATGTGGCGTTTGAGCAGGATGCGAGGTAAGGCATCGCCCTTCGAAGGGGGCGAATGTTGGACCCCTTGAAAAAATTATACAAATCCTATGGCCAGGAGTATAGGTTAATGGAAGGCAAGCAAGCACGATTTTTAGTCGATACGAGTTCGACAAACCCTGCCGCCTCCCCAGGATCATCCATGAGGATGTTCCTTACTATAAAAAAAGTGGAGATCTCAAAAAAAACTTCAATAAAAATCTATCATTAATTAAAAATCTCAACTTCTTGTATAGGTACGTCATTATTTATTAGGGAGCTGTTAAACGGTGCTAATTAATTATAACTGCACATGGGAAAACAAGTCGGAAGTCAGGTGCACCGCAAATTCATCGTTCGCAAAATCGATTACATACAAAATTCACGTAATTATTTTAATTCATACTATTAAGTAGTGTGCGTCAGAATTCGTTCGACAAAATGTATTAAAATAATCGTGGATTTCAATGGACATAATGTATTTGGAAATGGAAATGCTTTTGTTATTTAAATGGAAAGTGACAGAGAATTATCTGGTGGGTTGTGATTACCTACTCGTGATTACGAATAAATCGCTATTAAAAATAGATATATGTATTCATAATCCTTACCTAAGAAAAATCTGACAGAAGGTATGATTTTATGCATGATTTATAGTCATATCTACGGTCAGATTTTTCTGAAAAATATGTAAGAATATGCAAAAAGTATAGAACCGATTGACATTTATGGCAATTGCCAGATATTTTATTGCAATGGCCCTTCCCTACTATTCCACAGCTGTCTCAAAAGTGCAAAAAGTCATTTTTTTGTGTAAGTAAATAATGTATAGTATTCTTTGACTTATATAATGGTAATTGGCAGTTACATTATCAAAGTTACATCATCAAATAACATCTTAAAAAAAGAACAGTGGAGGTAACGTAACATACAGCCCTATTGAATAAAAAAATTGATAAAAACGCTTTTATTGCGAGCCTCGCGAAACCTTTCTCTCAAAGGCAAGGGCAACACTATTATTCAGCCTAATTAAAAATTGTATTATTCAGCTGCCTTTGAATCCACCTTACTAAGCTATAATTTAGGCAATTAAGCTAGACGTTTAATAATTGTGCATCATTTAGATTCTTAATTACTATTGGAGGGCATCGCAGTGAGCTTCGGTATGTAGTAGGTTCTTACATAATGAAACTGTGAGGTTGAAAAGGATTGGTACTCCTGTTGAAAATAGTGTCTTCTGGAAAACAGCTACCTATTGTAAGTTGGAAACAAGTGAAAAGAACTTTGATTCCATCAAATTCAAATAAAATATAATCTATCATATTACGTATAATGTAAACTTTTCGTCATAATTTTCTTAGTTACCATATTGTTATGAAAATAAAATATAATACCTTTTTATTGGGGAGACCTTAAACTCGTTTTAAAAGGTAATATTTTTTTTAAGAGATCGGAATATAAACCTTTTTCGCGAACTCATTTAACTAAGTGATAACCTTGCAAGGAGCCAGCGTCTGAAAACGAAGATTAGCATACTGAAATAAAAAATTAAACACATTCAAACTTTCTCACAATTCGATATGGAAAGAAACAAAAAGAAATCTTTGTTCAACTTCGTAACGTTCCATTTGCTAACTTTGCTACTTACTGTATAATTTTCTTTATCTTTGGCATTCAGAAAAAAAATCTAAAATTACCAATGAACTCTTCTTTTTCTTGTTTTGAAGGAGTTTATGAATAAAATTGTTTATGATGATCTTGCGAATGTCTTTGTTAACTTTTTTATTTTTATATGTTCAGTTTCTTAAATTACAGATATTTTCTTTGCTTCTATTGTTGCGAAAATTAGCAGTTTAAAATTATGTTACTTTTTAACTGTACTATGATTATTGCCGGCCCCTAACTAGTATTTTGTACTTATTTTAATAAAAAAATATTTTATTACATATTTATAACGCTCGAAAATTAAAGCTTTCCAAAATAAAACTAATTATGTATCCTATTACGTAAACTTATTATTTGATGAGGTTTAACTTGTTGACATAACACATTTCACAAAACTTTGAAAAATCCATCAAGTACCAAAATTTGGAGATTCTTGTTCTATCGATTGATTTAGTATTAAGTTTCCTTAATACGGATCATCTCTGCTTGGGCACCAAATATTTTTTTTTTAATTGAACGTCTCTAACACATTCTGGGGCCATAGGAGTATCCATTGCAACATCAACTTGCTTATTCAAAATTGAGTACATACTAAGATTTCTGCTTAGAAGTCGTTCTTGTAACAGACTGTGTAAATTGACAATTTTGGCTACTACCTACTCTCTGCTATGATAAGTAAGTTATAGTCGAAGGTACAATGCTTACTACTATATCTTCAGAATGAGTTATAGATGTACAATTTACGAAATTAAAAAAATTGGGTCTAAAGAGAGGATCATCATTAAAATAACAACAGTAAAGTCATCACGAAGGTGAAGGCAATTTTTTTTTATTTAGCTTGAATAAACTATCTTTTGTATTTTTTAGGCATTTTCCGTGAAAAATACGACTGCGGGCAGGATTCGAACATGCGTTACCTCAAAGACGTAAATAAAAAAATGTGAAGTTAAATTTCGATTTCGGCGGGTGGGACTCGCGGTGGCTTAGCGGTCATAGCATCTGGTGTACCTAACCAGAAGACGCAGGTTCGAATCCTGCCCGTAGTCGCATTTTTCCTTGACTAAAATAACTTATCAAAAATTATTAAAATTCACTCGAAAGTTCTGTGTAACATAAATGACCTAGGTAATAATTGCAATGCAATGATTTTAGCTCAGTGTTTAACTTGGCGTGTGCAAGCTCGGTTTGATTGTAGGTGTCTGTTAATATACAACAAATAGAATATAAAATACAAATGGATACCTTGCGGAAGTTTGGGCTGGAGTACTGTGATCTGAAGACTATGCTGTGGAATGTATCAGTCATGCTGAGAGCCCTCACTTTGAATATAGACAGACGTAACAAGAAACGTAAGTTTTTATTGTGAACATAAAGTATACCTGCTGAATTACCTTACACCTGTTTGTGTTGTGTTTATTTTGTTTACGGGAAGAAAATTTCAAAGGCCGGTCTTGGGGATTAAACCGGACAGTATGGGATTCTTATCCATTAAACCCAAATGCTAATGAAGGGAGGCACTGTGTCCTCTTAAAAGACCACCCCAGAAGACCTCATGTGCAACGCCTGTTATGGCACATCCTCTTAAACTTCTGGGCTGCTATCATTTTCCCAGTTATGTCGAGGTCGTCTTTCAACGAGGTCGTCTTCTAGCGATAATAGTCTTCTAGCGAATATCAGTATATTCAGCTGCATGGAATATCTGCCATCAGAACTCTGCAACCCAATTTCTGGACAATACCGATATCCTAAGGACCACGGAAGAGATAAATAAGGTTGGAATGGCCATGTGGGCGGGGCAGGCGCGCCACAGTTATGATTAGACAATCATAACTCGACCGAATCATACATGCGCCGCGTTTAGTGTGCTTAGGACTATTTCAGAGAACAGAACTCCGCTTTAAAATGCCGTGTTGTGTTATTCTTACGTGATAGACAAAAAGTTAGACCTCCAGTATATAGCGAGGAGGTATATCTTTCCATCTGTAAGTCAAAAATAGCATTTATTTACACAATAATTGATAAAAACATAAAAATATACTGATCACTATGAAATTCCAAACATCATTCATATTATTGCAACAAGTTACAAATAAAATACATTGCCCGACATGTTCTCGTTTAATCAACGCGATGACCTAGTCCGCTTGCAATGTACTGCATGCATTGCGTTCTCTACACCTCAAACATGGCCGTTGTTCGTCGTTGGCCGGGGTTGGCCGTGAGTGGTGTACGGCGTACATCTATCGATATCGAGGTAACCGTGAAGTTAAATAAAAGCATCGATAGAATTCTCAACTATATTTACGTTTAACAAAAAATATCTATGAAATATTATATATTTAATTGATGAGAGTATATTTTTAGTTAGATGTATTTTATTATACGAATGATTGAATGAATGAAGATAAAGCGGCATGTAGACCATTTTATTTTACTTAGATTTTAATACTGAATCGATACAATATAGTCTAGTCAAATCTAAGTCAAATACTATACCTACCTATTTTATATATTTTTTAATATTTGATTCTATTCGACATATTATGCAAGTAATTATAATAATGTTATGTTAGGTTTCCCCCAATTGCTTAATGATTACGTTTTGTTCCAAAGACAGTAATTCTTTTAAATTAATTAATATTAAATGAAAATAGTTCTTGACTTTTATGTTCCCCTTTTCCCCATTCAATATAAAAATACATAACAGATTATTAAGTTATTTAAGTGAAGGAAAAATACGACCGCGGGCAGGATTCGAACCTACGTCTTCTGGTTAAGAGGAGTGTCCCTCGCGAACGCAACAATGTTGCACAGTTGTCGCTGTCTCTATCCCTCGCGATGCGAACGCGTGCCCGAGAGGAGAAACAACAACATTTTCACGCGTATTTCTTATGTTCCGAATTTTGGAGATTACTCCTATAATATTGTTAATAGGTACGTAAAAAAAAATCTTGTAAAAATATATTCACTATATTATCTGGGTTTCTTTCGAATCAGAATGTTTCTGTATTGATACATTGTCGAGAAATACTAGCATAAAGTTGGGCCGTTTTTCAACGAAAATTGCCAATCTTTGAGCTCGTGTAACTTTTTAACCGTATATTGAAATGAAATTGTATACTACAGGAACACGTATTTTAATGATAAGATTGTTACTGCAAAATTCGAAAGACTTTCATTTGTTAATATTCAAGATAAGACCAAACTACGTTTGTATGGAGAGCGGAGCGGATACTATCCTCTTAAGTACACCAGACGCTATGACCGGATTCCAAAATTTTTGCATGGAAAATGCCTAAAAAAATACAAAAAGATAGTTAAAAGCTAAGGTGGCATCGTTCGACATCGTACTTGCTGTAAAGCATGTCATGTCGGTTGAGAAGCACATTTTCAACAGATGTCACTGACGTCGCCACAAATACGTAAATAAAAAATGTGAAGGCAAATTTCGACATGGCGGGTGGGAGTCGCGGTGGCTTAGCGGTCATAGCGTCTGATGTACTTAACCAGAAGACGCAGGTTCGAATCCTGCCCGCGGTCGTATTTTTCCGTCACTTAAATAACTTAATAATCTTTGCATGGAAAATGCCTAAAAAAATACAAAAAGATAATACATAACAGACTGAGAATTTATCAGTCGGCTTTTCAAGCACTAGCGTATGCTTGTTGCGTGTGTGTGTCTAATGCCTACGGGAACTTGGTGCTGGTGTGTGAACAAATTGCTGCCCACAGATTTATGTGTGTGTGATTTGATTGTGTGCGAAAAACTTGTAAAGATAATGTTGCGTATGTTTGAGAATTGAAATAGTGGGAGTAAAGCGGCGACACTGGTCTTAGTACAAAATAGCAGCGAGGGCCATTCCAATCTTATTTATCTCTTCCGTGCTAAGGACAAACTGGTGTTCAAAGCTTTTCGGGCTTCATATTACGAGTATTACAATTTGTTCACCACGGTTGTAAAGTATATTTGCCGACTCCTATCGACTAAAAATCAAACCCTGTGGCTACGTAAGGGGTTTATTTACCTATGCAGATACGTCCGTAATAACATTTCGATGGAACACTAATAGTACCTCTAGTAATTAAGTAGAAAAGTACGATCAATCTATTACACAAGAACTCATTTCAATTTCAAACAATGTATAAGACTGAGACTTAGACTTAGACTGAGAATTAGACCTTAGACAGAGACTTACACTTAGATTGAGACTGAGACTTAGACTTAGACTAAGACTTAGACTGAGACTTAGACCTTAGACAGAGACTGAGACTGAGACTTAGATTGAGACTGAGACTTAGACTGAGACTTAGACTGAGACTTAGAGAGAGACTTTGACTAAGTCCGAGACCAGTCCAGTCAGACCCGGACTCGGACCCGGACTTTAAATTTGATTTTATGTTCCAGCGATTCCGATAATCTTCTACGTCCTTTCGGTGTTGATAGCCCTGGGGTATTTCTACGTGTACCTGTTGTCTATGGTGTGGTTCGTGTTCCACCGCTGCCCCGTCACCGGCGACTTGTTGGCTGCCATCATCGTATTCTCACTGGGCATCTCCAGCGAGATCGGGACCTTGAAGCTGTTTTATATGTTTTTGTATACGTAAGTATGGAATTGAGTGAATGAGAATAGTAACATCATATGTATAAATCATTGTTTATACCGGCGAACTATGGCTGTACATTAGTACACCTCTGACTTACTCCAGGTGTGATGGTATGTGTAGAGTGTTGGGTTTTTCTATAATATTCTCAATAGCAGCTCGGAATTTAAATTTGTGCCCGGTTAATGGCATTATGGTTGCATGGGATAGGCATTACTTGGGAGCTAAACATACCGGCGAACTGCGGGTGAAGGGACATAAGTACACCTCTACCTAAACCCTTCGGGGAATAGAGGCATGATGCTATGTACCTACCTATGTATGAGATATTAATTTGTTTTTTTATTGCCAGCGAGAAAGTAAAAGAGATTGTGTCAGAATGTCTGGCTTGTGACGACTCCGTGGTACCAGGTAGTAGGTTCTCCGACAACCTGCTGGGCACCCTCAGACAGGTGAAGAAGCGCGCCTTGGTGTTCTGGGTGGTCATCATAGGTAACGGAGTGGTGTACCTCACCAAACCTATTGTGACGCCCGGGAGACATTTCCCTGAAGACATGTTTGTACTTTATGGTAAGCACGTACCTAGTTATATTATTATGTTTTATTTCAATATTCCTATAATTTTCTGACAGATTCTTGACAGAAGAATTACTTAATAATTTGTAACATTGTGTATTTAAACATAACTTTAATATCCTAAAATACTAACTGTCCTATTTTTTTTGTATGAGTAATAGAAAACATTAGTTGCTCTATAACAGAAAGAAAATATACTTTTAATTTATATCACGGATTTAATAGAATAAAGCATATAAGATTTTTTACTGAAACTTAAAAACCAAAGAACGTGTGCGGTCAAGGGGAGGTAAAAGTGTACGGCGTATCGCCTTTGTTTTTTATGGATATTTTACACCAAAAAGTTGATTAAGCACTTATTAATTATTAAAGTAATGGTATAAGTAAAATTAATTTATTATATTCAGAGCGACATTAATACAGAAATAATAATAATTCAGTACGTACTTATGCAGTTATTTTATACCAGACTCATTAACCGCCAATCGAAAAGAGATATCATGTCAACAGAGTCTATCAAACTAAGTAGGTAACAACACTCGCGAAACCGCAAAACCGTTGCAGAGCGGCAAAGCGGAAAGCGGACAAAGTCCTCCGTACAATCCGTGCCACGCTGCGGTCGGGCGGAAATGTTGCCGTTCTGACGGAGCGAAGCGGATCGGCAACACCGCAAAAACGTGCCGGAACGATGACGCACGCTCAGTTACCGCACGCACGCACACACGACGACACTATCCGGAATGTTAGACACGGAAATACTAATACAAAACATACGAAGGCGAGAACTTTTGTGGAATATGAATTCAAACAGTTATTTAGTTAAAAAGGCAAGGCGGGAAGCGTGGGAAGATATTGCATCGCAATTCTTTTGTGATTGGCAAACATCTACAAATGCACAAAAGAATGACAAAGGTAAGTTAGCTTAGTATTTTATTTTATTTGACAGTAACTATTTGACAGCTGTTGTCAAATTAGACTGATGATTATTTATTATTATTGGTTTTGGCTTGGATGCAAAGTCCTTTAAGCCAAATTAAGGCATGTTATTACTACTACCACAGAATAGCTAATTTATAGGTTCATTTTATACTATAGTACAATTTTAGGGCTAAACAGAAAATTACGTATTAATTATTCTTCAATGAAAATGTTTCGTAAAACAAACCTCCATTGATAATGATTGTTCTTGTTTAAGTGCACTTCCTGATCAAGAAATGGACAAACATAAGAGATTATTACATGAGGGAAAAGAAGAGAAATACCATCCCGGGAGGTAAGAGGAAGAAGAAGCGGTACTACTTCTACGACCAATTAACCTTTTTGGATGCAAACGATAAGAAAAAACGAACAACTAGCAACAGTGACAATCATGAAAAGGCGAACAGCACGGAAGAATATTTAGAAGAGTCATCCAGTGAGATGATATCTTACGAACAGTGTATAGTAGAAGACAGCTCTATTAATGAATCTTTTAGATACGTCAAAGAAGAAGATCCTATGGCATCTACAGAAGAAACGATTGGGATGGATGTGTTTTCACCTCTAGACAAATCAGAAAACGAAGAATTAAATGTAACAGCGAATCAGAACTTCTTGCTGTCCCTTCTTCCGGATATGACGTCATTGAATCAGAGACAAAACATGAAATTCCGTATGGATGTCCTGAACTTGTTGAATGATATAAAATTTGGACATAAAGAGTAGATGTTGTCACAATTGGCATAGATATCGAAACGCGTTTTCAACAAATAATGCGTTTTTTTGTTTAAATTTATTACAAAATTTATAATTACATATAGGTATACATATAAGCAATTATGCAGGGCACCTAGTTTTTTGGTTTTTTATAGAATCTATGAAAATGACGATTTTAAGCACAATTGATAAAAAAATATATTATATATTTATAGGCTACTTATAACAAAAATATAATAGGCCGATGTCTACATTATTATAGATAACTGAAGAAAAAACATCCATTTTTACATTTTTGTCTGTCTGTATCTTTATAGACTCCATGGAATTGGATCCTCTTTTCACAGTTTTATTGTTGGAGGTCTAACTTAAAATTTGGTGCATGTTTCATCTTCATACGCGACCTAGAAGCAGAGTTATATTAAGTAAATCCTTTTGGGAAGCGAGTAAAAACTACGAGTACAATACAATTTAGACCTACGTTGTAATCTCGATCACAAGTGCCTTAAATTACGGTCCTTATATGACCGGATTCCAGAGCGATTAAGTATATATGCTTCATATAGCTTGATTCCTACCAGCTCCCCTTTTGTACTCCATCTATTACCAAATTGAAGTCATAACTTTTGTCTCCTTTCCTCTTCCTCCAAACTGACACTTCGCGACTGCCTATGTGTTATCTTATCAGCCTGGCTATCTAGGACTAAAATTAAAGATACTTACCTAGTTTTATGTAAAAGTCTTATTTACTTGAAAAAAATAAAAGTTGACTACACTCGCTTGTTTTATTTAATTTCCTGCTTATATGTTAAATAAATAAATAAAAATTTTATTTCATAAAAACATGAGCTCATTGCACTGTTAACATTGGACACCATTAATGTTACATTTGTCATAATTAGCACAATTATATAGACTCTATCCCTTAAACTAGGTCTTGCCTGTATCTTAAGAGATAGGGTTCCGCCTTATAGGTAGTACAATATTTAATAAATACAACAATTACAACGAGTGATACAGTGTTATTGTTACATAAACCAATGCTATCTATGAAATAAGTGTAGGTAAGTAACTAAGTGTGATGTGTATGTGAGTGAGGGTTAGTGTATATGTGTATTGGTGTGGATGCATATGTGTGTGAGTGTGTGTGCGTGCATATTTGTAAATTTTTGTATATATGTATAGATGGGAGAGTGATTTTTTATGAGATGTGTGCTAGAAGATTTTCCGTTGTAAGGTGTTTATTATATAATCTATAGATCTCAACGCTAGTCTTAATTTTAGCATATATAGGGTTTCATTTCAATATATAATGCTTTTTTAACAAAATTTTATGCAATGAAGAAAAAAAGTAAATAAATAAAACTCCTATGACATCAATTAGACAAAATATTACGTAAAACTTAGATGCTATGAGTGGAACGATAGGCGCCAATATTAGTTAAAGATTTAATTGGCGGCTCGTATTATCATCATGTATTATCATCTTGATCGTCAACTCAGATCGTCACTAGAAATTATCAATATCACTAGGCAATTCTTCTGGAATAAATTA
This sequence comes from Subacronicta megacephala, assembly GCA_958496365.1. Lineage (NCBI taxonomy): Eukaryota > Metazoa > Arthropoda > Insecta > Lepidoptera > Noctuidae > Subacronicta > Subacronicta megacephala. The sequence continues at coordinate 12,953,579 of OY292529.1, read as the reverse complement.
AAATATAGGAGATCCATTGAAATTCTCTGAGGTGTATTTTGAGTAAAAGCGTCCTTTTGAGTCCACCATAACACATTCTGGGGTATTTCTATGACAATAGGAATGAACATATTTTTCTGATATCTTCCACAGGCTTAGAACCAATGACTGAAGATCCAAACTACCAAATATCATTCCTACTGATGACAGCAGGAGTCATCTTCACCTGCTACCTTCCAGCCAATATTACAGCATTTCTAATAGTAGTCACCGGTTACATAGAAGCACAAATGCTGTCATTAAGTGAAGAAATACTTCAGCTCTGGGATAATGCTCAAGAGTATTATTTTAAAACCAAAGCAACCCGTATCCAAGACGACAATATAGTAGTAGTTGATGATAAAAACAAGGTCATTAATGATTACATTGAGATTCATCTCAAAGACATAATAAAAACTCACGGAAGAAATATTAATTTACTCCATCGAGTGGAAGAAGTGTTTAGTGGTGCTATAGCATTGGAATTCTCTTTCCTAGGAATCGGTCTTATAGCAGAATTGCTTGGAGGACTAGAAAATACGTATCTCGAGATTCCGTTTGCACTGATGCAAGTTGGGATGGACTGTTTCGCGGGACAGCGTGTCATGGATGCTAGCATGAAGTTCGAAAGTGCCGTGTATTTTTGTAAATGGGAGAATTACAACCTGACAAATATGAAGATTGTGTTGACGATGCTCCACAGCTCCCAGAAGACGATGAAACTGTCGGCTGGTGGCATAATTATGTTAAGCTTCAGTTGCCTGATGCAGGTGATAAGATCGATTTACTCAGCGTACACGACGTTGAGGTCTACGATAAAGTAAAGATATTTATTATAGACAAATATTAATATAATTTATTTATGAATATTGTTTAAGGCAATAAGGTATGTGAAGCAAAATCTTAAGGTGGATAGTTGGATAACAGAATCATATACCCACGCACACATGGCTACACAACTGGCCAGTGTTATCTGACCTCCCATTGTACGAAAACCCTATACAATGCCAGGTCAGCTGTTTCACCAAATGTGGCCGTTTTAGGACCCCTGACAAATGACGAAAATATGTTTGGTTGAATTAAATTTCGTAACATTCTATAAGCAAATCAATTCAAATATATGGAAAGGATTAATTACTTTGCAATAAGAACTAAATCTATGTAGTTAGTTTGTGACTAATCAAACGAATAGATCAAACATCGTCACTCAATAACGTTCAAGAACAAACAAAAAGCTTTAGATTGAAAAAGAAATTAACTTTGTGTAAAACTCAATATATTAAACTTAGAAATTACTTGAAAAAATGGCTATACTTACTATCATCACAGACACAGTATCAACGGCAAAAGCCTTTGATACTGTGTCTGTCCCCATCCTCATTAAGAAGATGGAGGGTATAGGGATCAGGGGAATACCACTTAAACTTTATAAAGACTACCTAACTGGTCGTTCGCAGTGCGTTAAGATTGACGGGCACATAAGCAGTGAGGAAAGAATCGAACACGGAGTTCCGCAGGGAAGTGTGATCTCTCCTACACTCTTCCTTATCTATATTAACGACCTGTGTTCGATCAGCCTCAAAAATGGAAGGGTATTCACCTACGCCGATGACACGGCTCTCATTTTTGCTTCAAATACATGGATAGATGTATACAAATGCGCCCAGTATGGCTTGAACACAGTATCTGAGTGGTTACGCGACAACTTTTTGACTCTGAACTCAGCGAAAACTAAGTACATTCCGTTCGCCATTCAAAATAACGCATTACAAATGACTTCTTTATACTCGATCTCGGCTCATACCTGTCCAACTCCACTCAGCAATGACTGTACGTGTGCGCACCTTGAAAAAGTAAAAACTATAAAATACCTTGGCGTCTTGCTCGATTCCACCATGGGCTTTCATCCACACATTGAGGCTCTTACATCCAGGCTAAGGAAGCTGATTTATGTATTTAAAAACTTACGACATGTAGCGGATGAAAACCTACGGAAATCAGTATACTACGCTCTCTGTGAGTCTTTACTAACATACTGCATCACGTCCTGGGGTGGTGCGCACAAGACGGTTATAGTTCAGGTGGAGAGAGCACAGCGGGCAATTTTGAAGGTTTCTTATTTCTTACCTTTTCGTTTCCCCACAGTAGATTTATACAGGAAGGCTAAGGTACTGACAGTGAGACAGCTTTTTATTTCACACACTGTCGCTAAACAACATACACAGTTACTGTACAATCCTGCCACCGCCACCGTCAGACGACATTTCAAACCAGTTGATCGTTCTCTCTCTCACTTCTCCACTCACTTTATCAACAGATTCTTTTGCTTTCTCGGGGGTTATCTTTACAACAAATTAAACAAAAACCTAAACATATATCCGTTGACAAAAATGGCTTGCAAAAAGAAGATTACGAGTTGGCTAATGACTCTGGACTACGATAAGACTGAACAACTGCTTGCAATACTGACTTGATATTGTTGTCACTTGGCCGATAGTTCACACACGCACACACCAAACCTACTTACTCACACAACCAACACAAATACAATCGACAACTCACCCCTACACTCACACAACACACGCATACTCACACGTTCCATATAAATAAAATAAACTACGAATAAATACGAGTATTATAAATTAAAAATAAATAAATAAATAGATATGTTAATTTTAATGAATAATCAATATTTATAATATCTATAAGTATACTTACCACGAATTTACTATAATGATGTTCTAACTCTCGGCTTACTAAATTAGAACCAACAATCTGGGGGAGGAGACCTGGTGACCTGAAATACAGGCTTCCTGCCTAGCTTGGGCACCAGTCTCCCACAATATTATGTACGCATTAATGTAAGCTCTTTTTCTGCCAATTGACTGTTTCATTTGTGTATAATGTTGTGGAGAGAAAATAAATAATTATTCTTATTCTATTCTATTCTATCATTATATTCATAAGTAACCAAAACTGCATTAAATATTGATATGGAATGAAATTATTTGCAAGTAAACTTTGGCCCTAGCTGTTTTTGAATTGAAATCTAGTTCAAGCTTTCTATAGCTTAAGAGGAGTGTCCCTCGCGAACGCAACAATGTTGCACAGTTGTCACTGTCTCTATCCCTCGCGATGCGAACGCTTGCCCGAGAGGAGAAACAACAACATTTTCACGCGTATTTCTTATGTTCCGGATTTTGGAGATTACTCCTATAATATTGTTAATACGTAAAAAAAAATCTTGTAAAAATATATTCACTATATTATCTGGGTTTCTTTCGAATCAGAATGTTTCTGTATTGATACATTGCCGAGAAATACAAGCATAAAGTGGGGCCGTTCTTCAACGAAAATTGCCAATCTTTGAGCTCGTGTAACTTTTTAACCGTATATTGAAATGAAATTGTATACTACAGGAACACGTATTTTAATGATAAGATTGTTACTGCAAAAATCCAAAGACTTTCATTTGTTAATATTCAAGATAAGACCAAACTACGTTTGTATGGAGCGCGGAGCGGATACTATCCTCTTAAGGCTAAAGCGTCAGCCTTGGCCTCGAAATGCATTTTTTTCTTATTTTTTTCGCAAATTATTCGGTTATTACACATTCTAGGTAAGCTGTTACCTGACCCACCGAGACCCCACAGTCCCACCTAGGGTGGGTCAGGTAACATCTATTACCCACTGTACATGGCGGAAGAAATTGCGACATCAACAATAACTTATTCACGATTGAAAAATACAATTTACACCTAAATCTCCTACGATAGCGATTTTTAAGCAAAAGTCTGGTGGCAGCCATGATTGTCTTCTCACTCAACACCACCAGTGACACTCATAAAGCTGTTCTCTTTGATGTTTTACGAGTATATCGTCCTTTTTTTATTCTAACATGGCTACCCTTACCGAAGCTAGTGGATGGGTAAGGTATTACGTCTTCGTTTAATTAGTGCTTTCAGGGCCCCTAGACAAGTGGCATGAACGCTAATCCAATAGAATAGAATAGAATCCTCAATGTATGGGAGTGGCACTAGCTTACGACATGACATGTCAATTAATGTCGTAAGCTAGTGTCACTCCCATACATTGAGAATTCTATTCTATTCTATTGGATTAGCGTTCATGCCACTAGTCTAAGCCCTCAGGTCACTAAGTAGGTCAGCTATCAGCTTTGAAGGGAGAACATGGAGGGACGAGTCCTACCGAAAGGACTGGCCCTCATTAGCAGAGGTGTGTCGTAAAGGGAGAGGGATGCCTTTGCTCAGCAAGATGACAATACAGGCTATAAATAGAAATGACTTTTTTGTTTGTATATCAGGGGGTCTAAAATTAATCACAATTTGATATAATTATTCTTATTCTTTATTGTACGCAGAAAAAAATTATATGTTTTTGTTTTTTGTACTTTAAAATAAACAATGCACAAAGACGACCTTAACTCAAAATTGAGTTTACTTTCAACAAAACTGAGTGATCGGTGGTTTGAGTCAAGTGTGTGGGGACAATATTAACTAAAATAAATACATATATTATATACCTATACAAATATCTAACTCACATCTATCGAATATATAATATTTTATACGATTATATACGAGTATATATTACAAGTATTTTTTATGGGATAATCGGCAACGACAGGCGAGGTACCTGATGGTAAGTAGTCGTCGCCGCCCATGGACTTCTGCAAAAGAGTTCCAGATGTGTTGCCGAGCCTATTTGAGGAAAAGGAAAGGAGAAAGGGAGAAGGAAGGGGACTGAGGAAGAAATTGGGCCTCCGTTGCTCCACACTCACCGTACGAAACGCAACAGTATGCATACTGCTACTTGACGTCGATATTCTCTCGAGGGTAGTAATTCGCCGGTCATGCCGAACCATTCATGCTGGCATGTAGACATGCCAGCGAGGCACTGCTAGTACTAATTATTGAGTGATGTAGAGAGGAAATGCTCCTTCATTCTTCTTTTGAAACCATGCAGAGAGGGATATTCATTAAGAGTGGATTATGATACATTAAGATTCACGAATACAAGGTCACATAGCCAGTATAAGCTGAACTCACATTGTATATGTTTGTCATCAAATGAGAGAGCTTATTCTGGCGCGGTAAGGCATGATTTGCAGATAGAAACGCAACTAATTTTATTATAGGAGCGCTCTAAATCTAAACTAATATTATAAAGAGCAAACATTTGTGTTTTTGTATGTATGTGTGTAATTTGTTCAAACAAAAACTACTGGACCGATTTCAAAAATTTTTTCACCATTAGAAAGCTGCATCTTTACTGAGTGACATAGGCTATTTACATTTTAAAAAAATCGGAGCCCTAATAAAAATGCAATAATATAACCCAAGGTGTGAAATCGCGGGCGAAGCTGCGGGCGGAAAGCTAGTTGTAAATATTGTGGAATTGGAAAACACTTTCATCCTGTGACCTTTATTAAAAGACATATCGGCATTATTGAGAAATGTTGTCATAGACTCACGCCACGAATCCTGGATACCTACATTTTAGATATACGTATAATCATAGTGTGGACTACATATCGACATGTTTGTAGGAAATAAAGAGTGAAGTGTGTACATAATTGAGGGTGAACATTGATGTTATGTATTTAACCGGACAAAGAATTGTTTCGTCAAAGATTAGATTATATTTGGGATAAATACTAGATTTTGTTTGTTTATTATTCCCACCTCCTATTTGAAAGTCAATCTTTAGTAACCGTTTCTACTTTGCATATACTCGCAGTGGTCTCAGAAGTATGAATAATAGACATATTGCGAAGATTTCAAATGTCCACCGCCGCTATTGCCGTGGGGACATTGGCATTTCTATATCTGAAGTATTCAGTGGACTTCGAGTTTTTCTATCTTAGGTAAATTATTAGCCAAGCGTGGACTGCAAAGGAGAAAAGAGTTTTAGCGTAAGTATAGTGTCCTGTTTTGTGGACACTCGTGTTGTTAGCCTAGCTCAAACAAATGAGGTTTGAATAAAAAAGGCAAGACATAGTCATTATGTGGGTTGCATTGGGGAAAATATGTCAGTTAGCAGGTGTTATGGCTGACACCTTGCCGAAGACATGATTACACGAGCTAAGTATGTGGTTAACGTTTAAACATATATCACGTAACTGTTACTTACATTTTTAACGCAGAATATCAAGTATTCATTACTACTTTTATTCTAATCGTCGACATCGTAAAATAATGGTTAAAGGGTTAAAATATTGTGCTGTCATTGAGTAATCAGCAGCAGTTTAGAGTTAACGTGACTTGCGACTGGTCAAGTCATTTCTTATCTTTTGAGGCTCTCAAGATGTTGGGCGTACGAGGTTTAATTGAGTACTTTCGGAGGTTCGGCTTGGAGTACTGTGATCTTCCAACCATGTTGGACAATGTGGCTATATTACTTAGAGTCCTCACTGTGAATATAGACAGCAGGCATCACAAAGGTAAGTATAATAAGAATTTGTCGTTGATGAAATCGAAATATGGGATAAACAGAAGACCATTAGAAACATTAATGGAGCATTTATAGTCGTTCCTATAAGACCCACTATTTGGAATAGTGCAACCAGTGCCGTAACTAGGGCGGTGCCATCAGTGCCCAGGCATGGCGCAGACCCTGCAGGGGCGCAGAAATTACTAGATTAAGATTAGAAATTTTTCCAAGGGCAGTTCTAGGAGCTCGCACCGGGTGCCTAAAAGGATACTTGCGGCACTGAGTGCAACTTTTATCTACCCGTAATAATAGTCTAATTGATATAATTGTTGACAAGTCAACGTTAAGGTTGGTGCGCATAAAGCTACGTACAATATCGTATAGGACTGGCTGCTGTGCACTTTGATGGAGCACTGATCAAATAAGAGAAAGATCAGGGAAGCACTAGCAGGCCTCCGTTTTGGCAACTGTTAGATAGTCATAAGGGAGGGTCTCTTTATCTCCAACCATGGGGTTTTATCGATCCTTAAGAGGAAAGCCACCAATAATGTTTTGTATGTATGACTCTTCAATAAAATAATAGAGTTAAGAGTACAAGGGACTTCCGAAAGTAATCGATCTGTGGGTAACGTTCTCAGGGCAATCGTTAACCTAAGAGTGATTCTTTTCTGACGACTTCTACCAAGGATCTTTGACACCACACTTGAATTCGAGTGCCGTGGCAGCCTAGATCATGCGTCCGATCAGAAGTCCGACATAGATTTCCACATTCTTCGCGTGGGTGGTATCTGTAGGAATTCCTGCAGTAATTTAGGCCAATGGAGAATATTGGTCTACTAGAAAATAGACGTAATAAAAATCATCCACTGCACCAACAGTAAATGTCAGTGGAAACAGATTAGATCAGTTAACAAAACCATCAACCATTGGAGGAGTAAAAATTGAGTCTAGAACTCCGCACTAGACCAGTGGTGATCCATTACCAGGGATAGTGTATAATTATTATGAATTATTTACCGTTCTTTAAACTTCCAGGTATTGTTATTTACGCCTATATCCTGACGATATTCACTGCTGTTTGCTTTATATACGTGTTCCTTATCTCAATGGCTTGGTTCGTCTTCTACCGATGTCGAATGACCGGACAAATAATCGAAGCTATGGTTGTCTTGTCGCTGGGTATCACCGGAGAAATTGGACCCTTCAAGCTACTGTATATGTGTTACCACATGTAAGTTGGTGTAGCGGAAGTTATTTTTAGGATTTGTACTAGTTCTTAAGATGTTTATTTTTGCTGCATGCCACCTGGCAAAAATCTCTTTTTGACCGAATAATCTTTTAGCAGTCTTTTTTTTATAACGGCTAACTTAGTCATAGTTTTAGATCAGATCTGACAGATAATAATAATTATTAAAATTTGATAAAAAAAACATATAATTTCTTTGTTAATAAAAATCGATGTATTATGTAACTAGTCACTAGTTTTCAAGATAAAGTTTAAAAGAGAAACTGTTAGAAAAAATATCACATGTACAATATGTAGTCTACAACGCTTATAAAAATAATGTCAATGTAAAATACTCGTTAATTGGTATTTTTGCAGTGTCGAAATAAAGAAAATAGCTGACGACTTTCTCGAGTGTGACTCCCTAATGGTTAAAGGCAGCCGGTTCCACGTGAACCTGATGAAGTGTCTGAAGATTGTGAAGAGACGGGCCTTCGTCTTCTGGATAGTGATCACTGGGAACGGGGTCCTGTACGTGACAACCCCTGCCCTGATGCCTGGCAGAAATCTGCCTGAGAACTTTTATGTGATTTATGGTAAATATTTATATTTACAAGGGTTTTACGCTTTGGTGAGCCACGCCTGTAGTCCCCGAAGGGTTTGACAGAGGTGTACAAATGTACACCTACACTTCGACGGTATGATTTAGGTCCCATGTAATATGGGGCGAGACTATGGCTATTAACCGGGTACAAATCCAGACTCCGAGCCACAACAGAGAATTTCATAGAAAAACTCAATAACACTTTGCTCGACCTGGGGATCGAGCCTAGGACCTCTAGCGTAGCAGTCGCGTTTAGGACCACTGGACTAATGAGCATTTGAAAAGTAATTTGTATGTTATCGTAGTGAAAAGATGCTAAAAATCCTCAACTTCCAGGATTGGAACCTATGTTCGAATCGCCGAATTACGAAGTCGCGTACTTCTTGATGATCGGAGGCGTATTTTTCATCTGCTACGTACCGGCCACGGTGACCGCCTATCTGATCGTCATCACTGGTTACACGGAAGCTCAAATGTTGGCCTTAAGCGAGGAAATGCTGAACCTGTGGCCTGACGCCATCAAACAAGCAGAAACAGAGACCGGGCTGTCAGCTTCCGAGTTATCGTTCAGCGAGTTTGAACAGAATATCAAGGGTCCTGCAAACGAATTCGTCGCGCGACGTTTGAAGGAAATAATCAATCGTCATGCAACCATTATCAATCTTCTGCATCGAGTGGAGACTGTGTTTAGCCAAGCTATTATAACAGGATACCTGTTGTTAGTGCTTGGCATATTATCTGAGCTGCTGGGAAAATTGGAGAACACATTTCTGCAGATGCCTTTCGCATTTATGCAGGTATTTTTTCTTAATATTAAGATTTACTATCAAGATTTGCAAGGTTAATTAGTAATGCTGATCCTGATGACGGAACCACTAGTACACTAGTTCCTTTTTATCAGGCAAACCGTTAAAATGAGGAAGGAGCTTCCCGAGTGGGTCTTCTCCGGATGATACAATCTGGGTGTCTTTAAATAACGAGTAAATTTGTTTCTTCTAGGCAAGTGCGCTCCATTGTAGATCGTAGTGTGATCATAGTGAGCACATAGAAACATACCACCATGCCTGTATTCCCCGAGGGTTACGCAAAGTTGCACTAATGTACACCTACAGTTCGCCTATACATTCAGGTCCCATGTAATAAGAGGCGAGCTTTTTGCCGTTAACCGAGCACAATCCTTTACTCTGAGTTGCTATTGAGAATTTCATAGAAAAATCCAATAACACTACTTGATCCGGGAAACCAACTCAGGACCTCTAGTGTAGCGGTCGTGTTAAGGACCACTAGACCAATAAGAGGAGCGGTGGTAGCCTAATGGCTAGGGCGTCTGACTTTTAAAAACAAGGTTCGTTTTAAAGGTTCGAGACCCATCAATTGCACTACTGACGTGAACTCACTCGTAACAAAAAACATTTAGCTTAGAACGTAGTTACTAGTATTCTTGTTAATCCCTAACAAGAATACTAGTAAAATACAAGTAAAAAAGGCTGCTAAAAATATAATTAAATGTTACAGGTGTCAATGGACTGTTTCGCGGGTCAGCGGGTAATGGACGCCAGCAATCGTTTCGAAGCGGCGGTGTACGACTGCAAATGGGAGAACTTTGACAAGGCGAACATGAAGATGGTCCTCGTGATACTGACTAATAGTCAGAAGACCATGACGATCTCCGCCGGCGGTATAGCCACGCTCAGCTTCACTTCTCTCATGACTGTGAACAGGGGGATCTACTCCGCGTACACCGCGCTTAGATCAACCATGAAGTAGTGTAGGCGGTTTCTTTATGAAGATTAGTAGGTACTTCGTCATCAACCCATTACATTGTCCCACTGCTGGGCACGGGTCTCCTCTCAGTACGAGAGGGATTAGGCTATATAGTCCGCCACGCTAGCCTACTGCGGGTTGGCAGACTTCACACGCCGTCCAGAAAATCCCTCAGGCGTGCAGGTTTCCTCACGATGTTTTCCTTCACCGTTTAAGCGCGTGATAATTAATTATTAATACGCACATAACTTCGAAAAGTCAGAGGCCTTGGATTCGAACTCGAGACCTTTGACTTGGCAGTCCAATGGTCATATCACTCGGCTATCACTGCACTCAGTAGGGACTTATTATGTTTTTTTTTTAAATAGAGATAGATAGATACGAATATTTAAGTGATTATAAATATAGAGACTGGATGAAACTATTATATTTATTTTGTTATTCATAGGGTTGTTCAAACGAAATTTCATTAAGGACGTAAATGTGTATACTAAGGCCGCATTTCACTATATATGTGAAAATAGATGACTACGCTACTCTTAGAATAAATTCAAAATTTTAACAGAATACAATTTTTTTTTATTGAATCTCGTTCACTGTTTACAAAAACCTAAAAGCTACCGACGAATTGCGGGTGTACATTAGTACACCTCTGCTTAACACTCTGGGAAATATAGGCATAATGGTATGTTCATCATACCCAACACGAAATACGAAATATGTTTCCCTAAAAGCGATAAAATGTAATCACAAACGGCTGCATCTACATATAAACGTACGAGCCGAAGCCTAATAACTTTTGAATCGATTAGACAAACAATTCGATGCATCGGTGCATCGATACGCCTACAAACATACGTGGAATTAATCGGAACATCGAACTGCGGTGTTTACTCGTTACTGCCTGTATGTTTTGTAGAATTACATTAAATTAGATGGGTCTTGAATAATACAAAATTTTGAGTATTTTATCTTCTAGTGGTCGCCCGGTGGTCGAAATTCGACTGCTATATTATATTTCTGTAGGTACTCTTTCTCTTTAAGACCTTTAATTGCCAAATCACAGTCTTCTGTGCGCGCAAGTGAGTACAAATAACACCAAGCTGTTACTGACACTAGAGCGTCGGAGGCCCATTTCCTCCCTCAGCCCTGTGCCTCCGTCCCCTTCCTCCTGCTTTTCTCCTTTCCCTCCTGTTTCCTTCACAGGATCGGCAACTCGCAGGTGATACCTGAGGTGTTGCAAGCGTCCATAAGCTACGGTAACCGCTTACCATCAGGTGGACTCATTCCAGTCTTTTGCCTATTTGCCTAAGGCCTCAGCAGTTATTGCTATGCCACTGCAGCTCGCCTAGGGTAACGATTCCTAGGGTCTTAGCTGGTCACGATTTCACAAGCTGAACTTTGTCAGGCAAACGCGCATCATGTACGTGAGTAGTTTAGAAAACACACGTGAATGTGCAACACGATCGCAAAAGTTTTAATAGATTTGTGTATGTTAGCGTCCCACGAGAAATTTTGTGGAGCAACATCTATTCTGTAATATGCAGTATTTTTTTGTAAAAATAGAAATAAAGATAGTCTTTTTTATGGGATTACTCGGCAAGCGAGAAGGCGAGCTACCAGATGGTAAGTAGTCGTGGCCGTCCATGGACATCTTGAATACCAAAGGAGTAGCAGATGCGTTGCCTAGTCTACCTTTCTCACGACGTTTTCCTTCACCCTCTAAACGCGTGATAATAGTATTAATACCCATGTTACTACGAAAAGTAGCGGAGCGTTGGATTTGAACTCGAGACCTTTGACTAGGAACGCCTATGGTCATAGCACTAGGCTATCACTGCACTTACTACTAGTAATACTGATATAAATATACAATCGAATAAAGATAACATAACATAAACATACCATCATGCCTGTATTCCCCGAAGGGTTAGGCAGATGTGCACTTAATGTACACCCACAGTTCGCCGGTATGTTTGGGTCCCATGTAATAGGGGGCGAGCCTATTGCCATTCACCGGGCACAAATCCAGACTCCGAGCTGCTACTGAGAATTTCATAGAAAAACTCAATAACACTTTGCTCGGCCTGGGGATCGAACCCAAGACCTCTAGCGTAGCAGTCGCGATTGGGACCACTAGACCAACGAGGCAGTCCAGAATAGTCGAATAAAGATCATTAATAGAATAAAGATCACAAATCGAATAATGATGAATAAAGATAGGAAATTAGATAATAGAATATCAATAATGCTTCGAAAATAACAAATGGGAACAATATTACTAAACCTATATGCATTTCCAAATAAACGGCCAACCTATAATAACTGCATTCGGAAAATTCATCGAACAAACAGCTGCTAGATTAAATTTTGACACCTCGTTCTGTACAAACGACATAATTACTAACTACTCGTACAAACAATATTTAAGGTGTATAATCTGGTCTATTGTTCCATACAAAACTGGTACTGAGAAGAGGTTGCAAGCGCGGCTTTTGACTTGACAGTTTGGGTTCGACACGACGCGACGCTATGTATGAAAGTATGTATGTATTGCAATTTTCAACTTTTAGCGAGTGTTAGAAACTTCAAATGGGCACGCCGTGTTTTACACCACCTGATTGGAAGTAGTCATCGCTGCCAGTGGACATCTGCAATACCAAAAGAGTTTCAGATGCGTTACCGAGCCAAGCAAAAGGGAGGGGACAAAAAGGGGAGGAAGGAGACTGAGGGAGGAATTAGGCCTCCGGCGCTCCACACTCACTTTACAAAACGCAACAGTATGCTTTAGGTACATACAGGGTAGAAGGGACATCGACGCACAAACGCTTACCATGAATTCAGTTCATGATTCTGGACCCCCGTGCGTAGATATTTTTCGTCGGTTGTTAAAAAAATCCGCTTTTCCATACAAAAGGGCCATACTTTTCTTCCAGTCCATCCAAAGGTTGTCTGGAAGAGATCGCCTTGCGCGATAAGACCGCCCATTGTACGCTAATTTTTGTCGCATTTTTTTTTTCTTTTTTGTTTTATTTGGTGTGCAATAAAGTGTTAAATATAAATAAATATCTTGTAAACACGGTCAAAATGTATGGAACAGCTGTTTTTTTAATAACCGACGAACAATATCTACGCAAAGGGGTCTAGAATCATGTATTGATTTCATGGTAAGCGGTTGTGCGTCGATGTCCCTTCCACCCTGTATACTTGACGTCGATATTCTGTGGGAGGGTAGTACTTCCCCGGTCGTCCACTACTACTACAAAATAAATTTTGTATAGAGCGGTGACAGAATGCATCCGTTAACGTTAGCGTCACACATCGCAGTTAATTATTATTTACACAGCACTTAGAACTTAATTGTATATTCTGAACATTGTCTTCAAGAAGCTAGAAACTAGTTATTGTACCTACACTAAGTGAGGAGTTTCCGTGAAGAAGACGACTTAGTTTCCTGGTTCATTTAAAAGTTGAACAGCATTTTCTTTGATAAATTAAATTTATTTTCATCATGCACACGAAATTAAAAAGATGATATCTGTATTTGAAATATAGTAAATTGAATTTAGAAAATTTATAAAAATAAACACAAAAAAGGAAAACTTTGCCAACAACGTGATGCAAAGAAAAAATACATTAACATAACATAACAACTTACCTACTGACGAAAAGAAAAATGAGAAAATTTGAAAATATCAGAAAACTTGGCGACTATTTTAACTTCGCGCGTTTTTAGTAATATTTATTCCCGTTCGAATTGAATATTCATAGTAGTTCCTTTATTATCTTTAATGTTTTTTTATAACTCAATTACATCGAACGTGCACTTTAATTAATAATTTAATTGCATATTAAGAACAATTAAAATTGCTGCGTGTGATGATTGCACCCATTTGCATTTTGTCTATCCTATGGGCTACGGGCCATATTAATCATTTATTCTCTAACAGATAATATCTCTGATTCTGTTCTTCAAAGAAACTCCGAGCAGAGCTCTCTTCGTAGAAAGGCATAGTCATCATAATCTTCATAAATTGAGGCTTTCCGGACCATGTTGGAATCGGATTCCAGTCAATATTAATATTTGACACGCAGCGAAATTTGGTCAAAAAAAGAGGTCTGATGATACTCTATATGACCTCTGCAATGCATTCTGGGCAATACAATCTATAAAAACTGCCTCATTAGTCCTAAGCGCGACTGCTACGGTCTTGGATTTGATTCCCAGGCGACCGACTCGACCTGTGATTGGGTTTTTTTATGTAATTCGCAGTCTCGGCTCGTCCTATAACATGTAACCTAAACATACCGACGAACAATGGATGTAAATTACGTACAACTCTGCCTAACCATTGGGGGAAATACAGGCGTGGTGGTATATGCAAAATCTATGAAACTCAAAAAGCCAATTCATATTTTACAAATTAATTTGCGAATTGATACTTTATAGCAAGTTTGTCCATTAATTAAGCAAAAACATTTTGATTCTCTTTTTTTTACTTCAAAGTTTGCTGAACTCTTTTTTGGCGGCATACATTTGAAAGATGATGCGTCAAATAAGTAAGTTCGGCTTGAAATATTGTGACCTGCCAACGATGTTGTGGAATGTATCAGTGTTTTTGAGAGTACTCACCCTTAATATACACAGCAAAAACAAGAAAGGTAAAATGCAAATATTTATTTTAATACCTCTTATATATCAGTAACTTCTTTATTGAACTGTTAAGCATACTTAGTGTGTAGACAAAAAATATTGTGTATTGATTTAAAAAGTAACATAAATAGAGAAAAAAAACTTTAAGGCGGAATATCTTACCTTAGCGTCAAATAAAAAAATGGCGCCCATGGCGATATACGCCTTAAACTAAAAAGTAAAACCGCATTCAAAAAATAATAGTTATTATGTCTAAAACAGTTTCATAAGTGGGGCCTATAATTGTGTTGGATCTCTTTTTTTCGCCACCGATATTCATGTAATAATTTTCTTTATTATTTTATAAAAGTTAATTTATTTCTAAATTGTTGTGGCGAGTAGTTCCAAGCACTAGGCTTCACTTATGTTGACGATGTCATCGTTTTTCGTCCGGTACGTAATTATGTTGCTGTTTTCAAAATTCTAGGTGATCAGATCTTCACCAAATTTAAATGGGACCACCTCGACAGTTTTGGTGTCTTTTTTGTTTCCACTTTTAAACAAAACAAAAAAACGAAGAAGAGACTGGCCTGGAGAAAGCGATAAACAGAAGGACGCGGTATGTTATGGGGGAGACCTTTGCCCAGCAGTGGGACAGTATAGGTTAATTTACATAAAAATCCAAGAAGAAGACCATTCTTGTCACAAATGGTGACTTGTTAAAGTAAAGATATCTTCTTCCTCACCAGCAATACCAGTTTTCTTCTACATAATCACTATATTTTCGTTCCTGTGCTACTTCTACGCGTACTTGGTGAGCGTTCTGTGGTTTGTATTCGTGAGGAGTATGGAGACGGGGGAACAGCGCGCCGCCATGGTGCTGCTGTCCCTGGGCATCTCCAGCGAGATCGGAACCCTCAAGCTGCTGAACATGTTTTTATACATGTAAGTTTGAAATAGAGAACTGTAAAATTGGCAGTGTTCTACGGTACAGTTTTAACAGCAAAGTATAATATATTTGAGATCACTGCTATGACACATTTAAATGAATTATTACACACTGAGTTACTGCTAATTAAACCTAATAAAGTAAAATTCATAAAATGCACAAAAGTAATAATATACTCGTATACGAAATTGATTTATATAATATGTAACACTAAGAATATTGGATATCTAAATAGTAAATAAAGATGCAAATATACAGGGTGTTTGGTGCATCGTTTGCCAAATGGAAATGGCGGATAGAAGAGGTCATTAGCTATCTCTTCAGGCCCAGTAAGTCATTCCTTGTCACATCAGTTTTTTTATAACAACTTTTGAAAAAATATTTGGAAAAATTCCAGAACTCAGCATTAAACCTTCAATTTACAAAAATCTAATAAGTGTAGCGTTTAAATTTCATTATAATTTTAATGTCTACTCTTGTATAGTTCTATGAAATTCAAAATTACTTGCTAATAATGTCTAGTTCCTTTTTAAAAACCTCACAAAGTTTTTTGAAAAAGAAAAATTAAAATATAACTCAACTTAAAGTTGCTGTAAAAAAATAACTAAAAGCAATTGGGATCTTCGAATTCTTTTAAAATTTTCTCTAGTCTGTCCCCATCCCAACGGTATGCCATAAGTAAAAAAAAACTTTGATTAACTTCACTAATTCGCTAAATGTGTCATCGAGGCACATAAGGCTGATTTTTGATGTTACGGTAAGTAGAAATAGTTTTCGCATAACATGCTTTAAGTAAGTAGATAGTGTTATCTGACTTTTACGCAGTCTCTTATCTCTTTCTTACATAGGGAACTAACTATCCTGGAACATGAATTTTTTATTTTTATTAATAAGTACATAATTACAAATTTTATTCAAATTGTCGATATTCGAATCTATTGATTATGCACGCGCGACATCTTCGGAGAAAGAACTTGTTTACGCATCGGAAGTTGAGGCTAGGGCTTTCGTCACTATTAAAGCAGAAATACGTTTACGCACCACTGCAGTCAGTACAAGATGTCGCGCGTGCATACGCAATAGAGTCAGTCAATTTGAACAAAATTTGTAGGTTCTTACTTTTTTTTATGGGATTTATCGGCAAATGAGCAGGCTTGCTGCCTGATGGTTAGTTGTGTTCGCTGCCCATGGGCATCTGCAAAACCAAAGCAGTCGCAGATGCGTTGCCGAGTCTATTTAAGGAAAGGGTAAGGGAAGGAGAAAAGGAAAAGGAGGGGCACTAAGGGAGTAATTGGGCCTCCGGCGCTTTACAATCACTGGACGAAACGCAACAGTACTTTCACGGTCGTGCGATCCCATTCATGCTGGCATGCCGCATGCAGATATGCCAGCGCGACAATACTACTACTTACTACTACTTTCTTTTTTTTTCTTTTTTTTCATGTTCGAAGAAAGTTTGTACCATATGAAAGAAAGTTATAAGAGACTGCGTAAGAGTCAAATAATACTATCTACCTACTTAAAGCATGTTATGCGAAAACTACTTCTACTTACCGTAATATCAAAGATCAGCCTGATGTGCCTCGATGACACATTTAGCGAATTAGTGAAGTTAATCAAAGTTTTTTTTTGACTTATGGCATACCGTTGGGAAGGAGACAGACTAGAGAAAATTTTAAAAGAATTCGAAGATCCCAATTGCTTTTAGTTATTTTTTTACAGCAACTTTAAGTTGAGTTATATTTTAATTTTTCTTTTTCAAAAAACTTTGTGAGGTTTTTAAAAAGGAACTAGACATTATTAGCAAGTACTTTTGAATTTCATAGAACCATACAAGAGTAGACATTAAAATTATAATGAAATTTAAACGCTACACTAATTAGTTTTTTTTTAATTGGAGGTTTTATGCTAAGTTTTGGAATTTTTCCAAATAAATTTTCAAAAGTTGTCATAAAAAAACTGGTGTGACAAGAAATGAGTTACTGGGCCTGAAGAGATAGCTAATGACCTCTTCTATCGGCCATTTCCATTTGGCAAACGATGCACCAAACACCCTGTATATTATAATGATGTCTGTTCTAATGTATATTGTATAATTAAATAATTTGTACGCCATAGAGGCTAAACATGACTGTCTATTGTATTTTTTTTATAACATCTTGCATGCATATGTATGTACTCGTATACTCATGTTTCAACAAATAAAACCATCTTTATCTTTATCAATTTGACGCATTTCAATTTACTGCCTCGTTAGTCTAGTGGTCCCAATCGCGACTGCTACGCTACAGGTCTTGGGTTCGATTCCCAGGTCGAGCAA
Organism: Subacronicta megacephala; assembly: GCA_958496365.1. Classification (NCBI taxonomy): domain Eukaryota; kingdom Metazoa; phylum Arthropoda; class Insecta; order Lepidoptera; family Noctuidae; genus Subacronicta; species Subacronicta megacephala. Next base: position 12,935,613 of record OY292529.1, on the reverse strand, counting down.
GGTGTTGGGGGTCGTCGATGAAATTCTCATCAGCAGCTCGGAGTCTGGATTTGTGCCCGGTGAAGGGCAATAGGCTCGCCCCCTATTACATGGAACCTAAACATACCGGTGAACTGTACGTGCGTGTACATTAAGTACACCTCTGCCTAACCCTTCGGGGAATACAGGCGTGATGGTATGCTATGTGTATGTATGATGTTGAATATTTTAATTATAATAATAATTAAATAACACGTAACATTTTTAATAAAGGATTTATTCTACCACCTTTACTTTCAATGACTCTATTGAAAGTAAATGTCAATATCACTTAACCGGTCGGTGAATCTTTTTCATTTCTATTATAAAACTCTTTTTGATTCACCAGATACAGTGCTCACAAAGAAAATACCCATAGATTTTAATGTTTTCAGTGACAAAATTCGGAATCTTACGGAATCCTTTTTGGACTTTGATTCTCATGTAGTTCAAGGCAGCCGGCATGCCAGGAACCTGTTCAAGTATATGCGAAACGTGAAGAAACGTGCCATCATGTACTGGATGGTGCTCATGGTCGACGGGATCCTCTTCATCATAAAGCCCCTCGTCGACACGGGAAACCATTTCACTGAAGATGTCGTTATTATATATGGTATTTGTTTCCTTGACAATTAGAAAATTCGCAGTAGCCATTAAAATCGAAACAATATCTGAAAATTACCACCTGATCTACGAAAACTTATCTTTCCAGTATATTTAGTTAAACGCATGGCCATCACGCCTGTATTCCCCGAAGGGTTAGGCAGAGGTGTACTTACTGTACACCCACAGTTAAACGCATGGCAACTAGTTTAAAGACGCTAGTTAAGCCATAGTATTCTTCTGCTGAGAGAAAATGATATTATAACTTTCCATTTTCATGATATTAATTGCGCATGTTACGGGATCGCAGTGGAAGCTTAGTGATAAAACTACTGGACCGATAAGTCATAGGTCTCGACCTCTGAATTTTCGTAATCATTTAGTATGTAATAATTAATTATCACTCGCTTAGATGTGAAGGAATATATTGTGAGGGAACCTGCATTCCTGGGAGATTTTCTAGATGACATATGAAGTCTGCCAACCTACCTGCGGTAGGCTTTGTGGTGTTTATAGCCTAACCTCTCTCATATTAAGAGCCTTGCCCAGTAGTGAGATGGTAAATGGGTTGATAATGATGATGTTTTGAGGTCAAAATCACTCTTTGTTCTACACCTTTTTTCCAGTGTCAAGAAAATTATAGGTATATCAATTCGTTAATTAATCATTATAAAGGTTAAACAACGTTTGATGGGCGATACTGATGATGTAGGGATCATCACTGTTTGTTGGTACATTGTATATACGTCTATTTCATAAACTGAAAAACTTTTTGGAATTTCGAATTATAAACATGATGTGGATATGTGTGAAGATAATGATCAAAGTACAGGCAGTCTATCGGATTCTGAAAAATGTAATAGATTTTGTTGTTGAAGCTCACATATTCATTTTGATGTCAACAGGATTGGAACCGATGACCGAGTCACCCAACTATGAAATAGCTAACTTCATGATGGCGAGCAGTGTTCTCCTAATATGCTACGCTTCTGCAAATGTCACGGGTTATCTCATAGTCATTATTGGATATGCCGAAAGCCAAATGCTTGCTCTCAAAGATGAAATAAAACATGTTTGGGCAGATGCTGAAGAAGAATACAAAGCTATGGCTAATAATGAAAACGAGGCTTTTCAAAAAAATACCGACAGAAAGAACCGAATCATTAATGATTTTGTGAGCAAAAATCTCAAAGATATCATTAAAAGACATGCAACAATCAAGGATCTTATCAACCAGGTTGAAGACGTATACAGAGGCCCTAATGCTATAGGATTTGCTCTTCTAATATTCGCATTGATATTAGAGCTTCTTGCGGGCCTAGAAAATACATATTTGCAGCTACCATTCGCTTTTATACAAGTAGGTATGGATTGTTATATCGGTCAGAGAATTATGGATGCTGGTGTTATATTCAGAGAAGCTGTTTATGATTGTAATTGGGAGAATTTTGATGTGGCTAATATGAAAATGGTCTTTACAATGCTACAGGTTTCCCAAAGAACGGTAGCTATATCTGCTGGTGGGGTAACCCATATGAGCTTTACATTCCTGATGGCTGCAATGCGAATGACTTATTCCGCGTATACTGCTCTAAGGTCTACTATGAAATAAGCTTTTGACATAGAACTCGATATTTTAAATGAACTGTAGATTAACATAAGCGACATTAATAGCTTTCTGTAGAAGACATAATATATGTAGCAAAGATTCAATGGATTAATAAAATTAGTTTACAATGTTGGTCGTCTGGATTTTCTTTCCAATTATTTCCTTGTTTTTGTTTCTTACTTTATAAATAAAAATAGAGAAACGGAGATACGTTATAAAGCTGACACATAGTTCCAAAAATAACAAAGAATTGTTTGAAATTAAGCCGGATTTTTTTTCAATAGGAGTTATTTTGAAGGCAGGGCAAACGACCATTCTGTCAAAAATTGTCGTTCACAATAGCAAGCGACGCTGTATCAATATCGAACCTGGCTCTGGTATATTCATTGTTAACCTTTTAGTATATAAAAGGTTAACAATGAATTCGTCCTATTGCTGAAAATCCCCTCAGAGTGAGAGATGTTAGGCTATAGCCCACGCTAGCCTACTGCAGGATATTGTGTTCAATGGCATCCAGAAAATATGAGTAGCTACACTATATTAAACCTACCCTCGCTAGGCCAGCGTGGCGAACTATAAACCTAACCCTTCTCATTCTGTGCGGAGAACCCGTGCCAACAAGTAGGTAAGTTAAAATGGGTTGCATATGATGATTCAATGAAGAAAAATAATATTAGAGGAATAAGGCACATATAGATAATATTTTTATCGCGGTAGAAGCGTTTATTACCTCGTGTTTACTTTGTCGTTTTTATCACAAGTGTGTGGCCGTGTGTAACTATGTAGGTAATTAAAATATGATAGTTTAAAAGTAATTTGTAAAATGGTGGCGCCTCTAGTTAGAGAAGTAAGTGAATTAATAATTAAAAGTACTTATTTGTTTCGTTTCTCTCTTATAATAAAGTATAGTTAGTTTTCCGTGTTGTCCTGGGTGTGATTCTCAGGTCTCGTAGGTTTATTTGGATTTTCCTAAGGAAATCCTTAATCGCATTGTGCCTGCCGCGATTAATTGCACTAGGTTCACCCCCAACGCGTGGGCCCTAAAATATACCGGTGAACTAAAGGTGTGCATTAGTACAACCCCGTCGAACCCTTCGGAGAAAACAGGCGTGATGGTATGTTATGTTTAAAAAATCATCATCAGGGATTCGACCTTCATCCTCCGATAACAACAAACTGAATGATACCGGTTAAAAAAATACTAAATTTAATAACAAAATTATAAACTTAATAACTTCAAGCAGTAATAGCGACAATCATAATAATTATTAACCCTTCTGTAATTAACAGTTCTCAGTGAAAATATAATTTATAGAGGAATAATGTTTAACAAGTAAATCTAGAATTCATTCAGCAATTTGAAAATCTAGGTCTTCCTAACGAACCGATTTGACAAAGAGGCTTGGAATTGTAAGCCTTTGTAATTCTAATAAGACTTGCTTGATTGTTACCTGAGTAGTTTTATGGAAACTCTACTACTTTCAAATAGAGATAGTAGTCTAATATAAATCGATGTGTGTGTTTGTATTGACCACATACATTCCAAAACAGGTGGATCGACTTCGAGGAATACAAAAAAAAATAATTTTTATGCAAATAGATTGTATTAAGGAAATAAATAATAATAAATCATATTTTAGAATTAAAATAGAGTAGGTATATGGACCTACTTACAATTTGTTAATGGAACTAATGAGGAAGTCTTTTTTTAATGATTCCTGAAATAAGACATACTACACATTAGGGAGAAAGGGGGTGCGTTATGGGGGATTTTTCAAACATCTCAAATGCTTGTTGTAAATTTTTAGTGGTGTGTGATGGTACCGCTGATCTTCCACCACCTGGCTATCGGCTTCGTGTTGGCCTACCCAGCAGTTCTGACGCCAGCTATCACTGACAACGACCTGCGTAATGGACCTGATGTACACGGCACTAAAGGAGAGGCCGCCTGGATTGGTTCGTATAATAAGACAAGAGAGAATAGGTTTTTTTTATCACATATAGGCTTGCTCTTGAGCACAACTTGCCTGATGTTAAGCAACGAAGTGGTCTACGATGGAGCGCGCTTGCCTAGAAGCAAAGACACTATTAAATCTCTTTGCCTAGAAGATACCTTTTCACTCTCGCCTTGAAGACACCCAAATTGTAAGTCTCGGGAAAAAAAGATTCCGGCAGGTTTCTTCTAGGCAAGCGCACTCCATTGTAGACCACATCGTTGCTTAACATCAGACGAGTTGTGGTCTCGGCAAGCCTATCTTTGATAAAAATAATACTACTTTTTTATGTGATAACTCGGCAAACGAGCAGGCGAGCTACCTGATGGTAACATCTGCAAAACCAACGGAGTTGCAGATGCGCTGCTGAGCCTATTTAAGGAAAAGGGAGGAGATACGGAAAAAGGAAGGGGACTGAGGGAAACATTGGGTCTCCAGCGCTCCACGCTAACCATACGAAACGACAGTATGCATAGTGCTACTTGACGTCGATATACTTTTATTGAAGTTACTATACTTTCACATTCAGGTCAGTTTTGCCTATCTAGATTTTATATGGGTATATTATAATATACTTGCTATTGAGCGCGGTTTCAATTGCTTATCAAAGGCCTTTTTGCAACAAAAATTTGTCTATGTCTTTCTCAAAAGTAAAATTTCTCTTCATACTAAAATTCATCAAAATAGGTTCAATTTCGGCTTGTAACAGACAGAGTTACTTTTGCATGGCATTGAATATATATTTGCATTTATAATTTCAGTATGAATCTCGCGAAACAGACACTGATGTGTCTGTAAATGGATCAGTATTCGCAATTTTGGCACTGTTTATTAAAAAAATAAATAAGTATACTCCGTACTTCCTGATCGTCTTTTGAGTATCTTTTGTCTCCATTACAACCGTTAGAAATGAGGCATTTATTATTCATTGTTTTTTTTCAGCGGCCGCATACAGCATGACTGGTGGAATAGGCTTCCTGATCCTTCCACCCTTGATGCAGCTTTATGGGAGAAGGTTCATCAACGTTACCATGAACCTAATCATCTTCATTGGTTGGATCATCATTGCTGTGGCTCCTAACGTCCCAACTCTTATAGCGGGTAGAGCAATACAGGGCCTTTCCTTTGGAGGACTTTATATCTGCAGCATTTTAGCTGGGGAATACAGCCATCCAAGACGAAGAGGCTTCTTCATCATTTTTAAGATTACAGCAACTAGTATTGGTGAATTAATATGTCATGGGTTCGGCTTCAACCTGTCTTGGAGAGAAATGGCTTGGCTAGCTTCCATTCCACCTGCAATTGCCACTCTCGGCACCGTAGTCTGGCCAGAAAGCCCATCATGGCTAGCCTATAAGGGACGATTCGAAGATTGTGTGACATCTTTCGAGTGGATAAGAGGAAGAGACATGGAATCCAAAAAAGAAGTACAGGAATTGATAACAGCACATCAAGAATTGAGGAAATTGAAGAGATCGAAGAAATCGGGAATATTTGTAAGGAGTTTCCAATCAATGAGATCAAAAGAGTTTTTAAAGCCGTTCTTAGTAGTATTGATGTTAATAATATTAACACAAGTTTGTGGCAGACATTATCTGTTAGCTTATGTGGTGCAGATAATGGCTTCGTTAACAGGGGACAAGTCCAAGGCGTATTACTACACCATAGGGTTGGACGTGATGAAAATAATAGCGATCCTAACATCGAGCTATATCGTCAGAATTTTTAGGAGGAGAGCTCTTTTGATCCATACAGGAATCTTAGCCTGTATTTTGTTAAGTTTGACATGCCTCTTCCAATTATTGGTTAAAAAGAATGTCTTAGAAATAACCTGGTTGACACCCCTACTATTGATATTGTACAATATAGTATGTTATGTTGGTGTTATACCAGTATCAATGGTGTTAAAAGGAGAATTATTTCCCATAGAATACAAAGGATTAGGAACTAGTGTCTTAGGAATATTTTATGCATTATCAAGCATGATTTTGATGAGACTGACGTCAGTTATGCTTGATACGATGGACACTTATGGCATGTTTGCAGTGTACCTTATAGTAGCTGTTGTTAGTTTGACATTTCTGTACTATATTTTGCCAGAAACCAAAGACAGGACATTACAGGATATTGAAATGGAATTTATAGATATAAAATTAGCAAAAGATGAAAGTGATTGTGAGATGTTGAGTACAGTAAATCGGGATAAATAGTGACCTATAAAAAACGTTTGGGTGTTTGAAAGCTCCTTTAAATTGAAGGTAGAATAAATTGACGTAGTATTGTTTTTGAAGCGGCGGTCGATCATGTGGTTGCCGGTTCGAAACCCACCCATTGTACTACCGACGTGAACCCACTCGTAACACAAGCATTTAGCTTAGCACGAGGGGTTAACAAGATTACTAGTAATGTGTGACCCCACATTGATAGTAAGCCTTTTTTTAAAAAAAAAAAACTTCATTGATAAATAGCTAACGGTATACGTGTTTGACAAAGATTGTGTAATAATTTGTCAGTTTATCACGTAACATGAGTCAAAACGCATGTATTGTAATCCCTATGATGGGTAATGCCAATGCCAAACTCTTTTACCAACTGTTACTTGTCTTAGGTACTTTCACATTTTTAAATATAAATATAGATTTTAAACACTAATTACAACTACTGATTTTGTTAATTGTAAAGTTATATAGGTATACAATGAAACAGTAATTTCATCAATACTTTCACCCAAACTATTAAACTAAATAATAAACTTAAGAAACCATTATAGAAATCGGAGCCTTATATTTTCCGTTTAAGGGTTCTGAGCGACCCTTCGCAGGATAACGAAGGGGCGTTCGGGCCTCGGCAGCCCAATTAAGGGTTGTTTAGCCCTTCGCTATTTGATATTTTGGCTTTAAACCCATTGGTAAATGATGGCTGTATTGTGGTGATGGCGGGGTATATTTTAAGGCTTAGCTTTCTGTAAAAGTGAGAGCAATGCTTTAGATTCTTAACGGAAGCCATTGCATCTGCTTATCCAATTTGTATCAATAAATGGGATAAGCAGTTATAGTCTAGTGATGTGACCGTTGGACTGCCAAGGTCAAAGGTCACGAGTCTGAATCCAAGACACGCACCACTGAATTTTTAAGTAATGTACGTATTAATAGTTAATTATCACGATAGTGAAGTAAAACATCGTGAGAAAACTTAAGGTTAAGATATTTTCTTGTCGGCGTGTGAGGTCTGCCAATGCCAACTTAGGCCAGCGTGGTGAACTATAGCCTTCTGAAAGTGGGACAATGAACGGGTACTTACTTATATGATAAAAACATCCTATGCTAATCCATCATCAACCCATATATTGTCCCACTGTTGGGCACGGGTCTCCTCTCAGAATGAGAGGGATTAGGCTGTTGTCCGCCACGCTAGCCTACTGAGAGTAGACAGAGACAGAAACTAGAAAATCTCTCAAGCATGCAGGTGTCCTCACGAGGTTTTCCCTCACAGTTTAAGCGCATGATAATTAAGTATTAATATGCATAAGAATTCGAAAAGTCAGAGGTGCGTGCCTTGGATTCGAACTAGAGACTAGACCTTTTACATTGCATGTTTGGTCTTATCACTACGCTATAACAACTTGCCTATGCTAATTAAAACAGAAAAAATACAAGAGAAATACTTACTCTTTAAATAATTTTAAACATTTTTAATTGAATTTCATTAATTTCAGTGAAGAAGTTACGTTTTGAAGTAGTTAAAAGTTTACTAATTTAATTAATGATGTTTTCAATGACGGCGTTTCTGTTAAATCTTTTGTTCATTGTATATACTAAGTTTTAATTATTTTATGAGAGGTTTTCTAATGAATGTTTGAGTTCAAAATTATTTTGCAATAATTATGTTTTTGTAACTGTTTCATTAGTCTAGTGGTCCTTAGCGCGACTGCTATGCTAGAGGTCTTGGGTTCAATTCCCAGGTCGAGCAAAGTGTTAGTGTATCAGCTCGGAGTTTGGATATGTGCCTGGCAATAGGCGCGCCCCCTTTTGCATGGGCCCTAAAAATAGCGGCAAACTGTGTGTACATTAGGTACACCTCTGCTTGACCCATGGGGAATACAGTCGTGGCAGTAAGTAATATAAGTGTGTTAACGTTGGTGGATCTCATGACAAAGTTATAACTATGTTTTTATCACATAATTTCTGTAAAATTTTGTAAGCAATCGCAATGAATAGGTGTTCAGTATCAGGTATTATTGTGTTTTGTAAACTTGCACCACCACTGCGGACCTTAGGTCTCTTGGCTTTTATACTACGTGATGCAGAAAGCCGTGGAGTTGATTTAACACTATATTTATTTATTCACTAACTCAGTTCCAGCATAAGTGACCTCTAAATGTAAGAAAAGCTTATACAATGCGAGGTCAGTTTATCCTGGAACTTATTGGCCCGTTGTATAGCCTCGTGTCCGTGAATCAAATTATGATTAAAAGTGGTAATTTTAGTAGCTCAATAAAGCGATTTAAAAAATGGTGTATTTTGAGTTGATCAGTTTACAGTAAGTCGGCCCATTCACCCACCGACTGATTGGCTGGAAAGTCTCAATACCTAACGTTTTTCTTGACTTATTCTACGGCAGAAAAGCTGATAATTTATATAACTACTAAATTCACACACACAGACACGTAAAACCTATAACATCCCGTCTTTTTTGCGTCGGAGGTTAAAAATAAACAGAGGCGTAATTAGACAACACGCCAAACCTACCAGAAGACTAGAAATTAATGTTATTTTCATTCAAAATGTAAAGGAAATTACTGGCTTAATTCGAATGTTAATGAAACCCTCTCTTTAACAAATTTAGTAAGCACAATCAAGGACTTTGTACAAAACAAAATGGTTGTTTTCGAAACGATAGCGTCGTATTATTTTCTCAGTTTAAATTTGTGCCGGTCATTCTATTTTATTGTTTTTAATTTGCATTGATATTTAAAATACAATGATGAAAATCACAACAATATAAATTAAGGATCGGTGCCGTGGCGCTTATGATACTATATAACGATATGATCGGAACTAGGTATTCCAGACGAAATCGAACGTCACATGAGCGTCCCATCATCTTCTAACACATGATCACATCATGCTGTCGGTACTATAGGTCTATTGTAAGGAACCAATTGTTTTAAGAATTATGTTCCATGTATATGACCGTTTGATGCCAAAAAAAGATAATTATAAATAAGAATCGCGGCCAGCTTGACGATACTATCCAAACTACACCGGACGAAACCAAACGTCACATGAGCATCACACTATGACCTAACACACGATATAAACAAATCTATCGGCAAGCAATATAAGCCGAACTACGCCCGACGGAACCGAACGTCACGTGAGCGTTTTAATAACTAACACATAATATTAACAAGTATCGTAGCTAGCGCTTGACAATAACAAACGAACTACGCCGGACGGAACCGAACATTACATTATGAAGTAACACGTGATATAAACAAGCCTATCGGCAAGCGCTTGACAATATAAACCGAACTACGCCCGACGGAACAGAACGTCACATGAGCGTCACATCATCATCTAACACATGATATAAACAAGTATTGCAGCTGAACTACGTCGGACGGAACCAATCGTCTCAATAACGCTTATTCAACGCTTTTTCCGTACTTGACTATTTCTACCAGGACAGTCGCGTTATTTTTTTTTTCTATAGTCCACTCCATCCCTTCTTTATCTTAAATATAATATTTTTTGCTGACACTAATATATACGTAAAGGTTGCGTGGCTCACCTGACCCCACTCAGTTGGGGTCGCTCGGGAATTTCCACGAAATATGCGCTGTTGTGCGAAATCCAACGCCACCAAATATTTGGATTTTTATTGCAAGTTTTGCTTTGTTCTGTATCATTGGTCGTTGGCTCCTGGTGAAAATTTCGTTTACGTTTTGTTTGTTTAAATTTGGAATATTTGAAAATGGAAGAAGAGTGGGGAGGCCTTTGCCCTGCAGTGGGACACTACAGGCTCATAATAATAATAAATAATAATTTGAAAATATATTTTTAAATTGGAATATTCTTGAAAATAGATTAAACTCTATTCTCTATTATATTCTTTTGAGAAATTAGTAATTGGAGTCAAATTGGTAAACTACCTCATTATTCTAGAAGTCTTAAGCTTGAGTGCTACGGTAGAGGTTTTCTACTGCCCGACCTGAGAATGGAACCCGGGACATGACAAGTTAAGACGGTGACAGTGAGATCTAGAATTTTATATAAGTATCCATATAATTCTAGGAAGATTGATGAATTCGAGGAAACTACTTCAGTAGATATAGTATTATTGAAATGCTTTGTTTCAGTAGCTTTGACTACAAACGTGAGAGCTGTCGTTTAATTAACATACCTCGTGTCTAATGTTACATTCCACTTGGCAGCTCTCGATCTGGTGCAATTACACCGGGAGCTATCTAGCATATATTTTACTTAATGAAACTGACTAACAGCTAAAAGCGATATAGAAATAGATGAACAATTTTATTGAGCATTAAGGCAAACCGTGTGAAAAGCGTATCTAATTTTGTAAACAGTTTTTTTTTGCAATAAGGTTCTATTTACCATCTATCATCACGCGTGGTGTCCACGACTGGTTAGGTTAGAGGTGTACACAGATGTACACCCGCACTTCACCAGTATGTTTAGGGCCTATGTAATAGGGGGCGATCCTATATAGCACTCCGAGGTGCTACTAGGATTTTTTTTGAATAACCGAATAATACTTTAGTGAGGGACTGCCTCATTACTCTAGTGGTCCTAAGCGCGACTCCTACGCTAGAGGTCCTGGGTTCAATCCCCAGGTCGAGCAAAGTGTTATTGGGTTTTTCTATAAAAATTCTCAGTAGCAGCTTTGAGTTTAGATTTGTGCCCGGTTAATGGCAAAAGACTCGCCCCCTTTTGCATGGGACCTAAACATAATGGCGAAATTTGGGTGTACATTAGTACACCTCTGCCTTACCCTTCGGGGAATATAGGCGTAATGGTATGTATGTATGAATAATACTTTGCTCGCCCCGGAATCGGTGGGTAGCGAACACGAAAACTCGCCAAATACACAAACACCAGACATAAGAAACATCTTGTTTCATTTTCTCTGTCCGTACTTATGCTATTGTCCTTTATAAGCTTATTATCAGAAACTTTGCTTGAAGTATATACAGTGTTAGATACCCTCCCCGCATTTATGGTCACTTCCAAATTGTATTCATTCTGCTAGTCTTTCCCCAATTCTTGTGGGCGTCGTGGCGGCTTAAATTTTATTTAGATACGGCGGAATATCAGTATAGATATTGGGAACATTTTCATGCTAACTTTGGTCCCCTTTTGATTATTTTTTTTATCAGGTTGACTAGTTAGAGGGGTTTTATTTTTTAACCGGTGCGTGTGTATGAAAACATGTACGAATGTGGAAGAAGCGAAAGAGATATGCAAGAGTCGTAGCAAGTGGCGGTCTAAAGTTTCTCCCTACCCTTGTGGGAAAAAGGCGAGAGTTTATGTATGTATGTATGTATGGAGAAATTTAACAGTTTTGTATAACCTGATGTGCTGGTGACTGTACGTTTAGCGTAGGTACCTAAACTTCATCAAAGTCCGGGACTATCGCAATTGTAGAATAGAGGTAGGAGCGTTTCACTTTGAGCAATTTGCGAGCGCGCCCACAGCGGGGCAAGCAGCACATTAGCCGGGTAATAGCCGATACCTCTTAAAACATATTGGACGTGAAGCGGACATCGGTTGAATGATTTTCTTTAATAACATAACACACCATCACGCCCGTATTCCCCGAAGGGTTAGGCAGAGGTGCACTTAATGTACACCCACAGTTCGCCGGTATGTTTGGGTCCCATGTAATAGGGGGCGAGCCTATTGCCATTCACCGGGCACAAATCCAGACTCCGAGCTGCTACTGAGAATTTCATAGAAAAACTCAATAACACTTTGCTCGACCTGGGGATCGAACCCAAGACCTAGCGTAGCAGTCGCGATTGGGACCACTAGACCAACGAGGCAGATTTTCTTGAATGCGTTGTATATATTTACTTATTTATATTATTTATCTTTTATTATTTCAATTTAGATATACTTTGTTCAAAGTGTTGCCAGACTACCTAATTGTCGCCTTACCTTTCTCTCGAGTCCATCCAAAGGTTGTCTGTAAGAGATCGCTTTTCGCGATAAGACCGCCCATTATTTGTAGGTACTTGGCTTTCGTTTCTGGTGTACAATAAGGAATATTCTATTCTATTTACCGGCTGACTTAGATTTCAATATATCTAACAAAAATCACATGATCGTCATCAGTCTACTGGTGCTATGCTAGCGGGTTGGGTCTTGGGTTCGATTTCCAGGTCGATTAGTGTGTTGGGTTTGTGGCCGGTTAATGGCAATAGGTTCGCTCACTATTACATTGGACCTTATTACCTAAACATACCGGCAACTGGTTGTAAATTAGTAGATACACCACTGCCTAACCCGTCACGGAATAAAGGCGTGATAGTATGTGTGAAAATCCCATAAAAACACTTAGTTTTTTCCGACTTTTCCAGACAATTTAGCAGTTTTTTTGCCTTTCTATAATAAAAAAATAAATAATTAAAATAGCCTTTACTTTTCTACTACCGAATGAAATAATGAAACTATGTTAGACCTTGAACTATGACATATTTGTATTGTATGTATGTCATCATCATCCCATTACATTGTCCCACTGCTGGGCACGGGTCTCCTCTCATTACGAGAGGGATTAGGCTATAGTCCGCCACGCTAGCCTACTGCGGGTTGGCGGACTTCACACGCCCCGTCAAGAAAATCTCTCAGGTATGCAGGTTTCCTCACGATTAATAATTATTTATCACGCGATAAACGGTGTAGGAAAACATCGTGAGGAAACCTGCATGCCTGAGAGATTTTCTTGAAGGCATGTGAAGTCTGCCAAGCCGCAGTAGGCTAGCGTGGCGGACTATAGCCTAATGCCTCTCGTACTGAGAGGAGACCCGTGCCCAGCAGTGGGAAAATGTAATGGGTTGATGACGAATTATATTTTAATTAAACCCTAAAAATAATGGTCAAAAACAGTAGGTAGATTATTCGTGGTAGTGATCGAGAACTTTCTCAAATCAAAATACAAAATTGAGTGCTCAAAATCAAGTGCTTGATAACTTTATTACATCACACAATTGACTTCGCAAGCAGTTTATTGTTGATTCTACCCACTTTGACTTCCATATCGATGCTGCCACTGCATATCATCCTCATCACACCACCTTGTACAATCGAAGCATTAAGGTATATACGGCCCTTTACAAAAGGGAAGCCTTTGGGCACATGATGGATGTACATATCTCTTAGATCATATTCGCCCTGAAACACAAAATTCAAAAAGGGAAATAGTATACCTAGTTGTATGTAGTATGTATGTGAGTGGATGAAAAAAGAAGTGAAATATTGCGCTCTAATTGGTGGAGTTGAGTCACGTGATTTTTTCCGCAAACACGCGTCACAAACAACACCGACCAATCAGAGACAAGTTCACAGTTTAATTATGGATACAATATTATTATATTATAAAAGTTGGAATACTGAGCTCTGATTAGTCCATAGATTTGTATTGGTTCACAATCTGATGGCCAACCACTGTTAAATTATAAAATGTCGAACTTCAACTTTCTAAACTTTCAATGTAGCCTAAATTTTTCCAAAAGTTTTTAGTATAGCGTTTCCTTTTAATTTTGATGTCTACTATTGTATGCTTCCATGAAATTCTAAATTACTTGCTAATAACATTATAGTTCCTTTTTGAAAACTTAACAAAGTTTTTTGAAAAAGAAAATTACACTTAAAACTAAACTAACAATTGCTGTAAATAAAATCTAAAAGCGATTGGGATCTTCGAATTCTTTTCAAATGTTCTCTATTCTGTACTTTCCAACGATGTGGCATGCAATATGCCAAAATAAAATTTTATTAAATTCACTAATTCGCTAAATGTGTTAGGATTGCGAGGGAATGCTTTGCCCCTTTCCTACATAACAAAAAAGTAAAACCTCGTTCAAAAAATAATAAAATAATTTATGTCTAAAACAGTTTGGGAATTCGGTGACTCCAATTTGAGTGATTATTTTGTTTTCGCCACTGACTTCCCAAACTGTTTTAGACATAAATTATTTTATATTTTTTTGAAGGCAGTTTTACTTTTTTGTTAAAAGTAATTTTATTTTGTAATTTTTAGCGGAAAGTTTTGTTTATAAGTACTTGTAAGCCAACTTAACGCACTGCTCCAATGAGACAGCGATGTTTCGGAGTAAACGATAATATCATCAATGTAAACAATTATTCGATTTTTGTTGATTTTTTTAAAACCACTGAACTGATTTCGATAAAATTTAAATGGAAATCTACAAAAAAAACAAAACATTAAAATCGATCCATAATTGCCGGACATATCGCGTAACAAACATGCAAAAAAAAACCACAGACGAATTGAGAACCTCCTCCTTTTTGAAGTCGGTTGAAAAGGAGTGTCAGTATAGATTTTGTATGGCAAAAGCACGGTGTGACGTCCCGTGATATACCGTGCTCTCCGTCTATCAGAAAATTTATGCTTATAACTGCCTTATTTTTGAATCAATTTTAATTTTGTTTTGTTGTTCGGCTCTTTTTGTGTTCAAAATATTTATGGAACCATAAAGAAAATAAGGCCTCTACATAATAAAGTGAGAGTAAGTGAATAATCTGTGTCCATAATGGAGAATGTTACTAGGTATGCCAAATCGCTTGAAATGTTGTCTCAGTAAAGCCTGTATGTATACAAATACACTAGTTTTTGTTGTAGTCAAAAATACCTAGTAGTTTTGATTTTATAGGCATTCAAAGTTTCGAAAAATATCGAGTCCCACTGACAGTCACGTGACCGCTTGTGACGTCATATCACAACGCGCCGCGCGGGACACGGTCCGCTTAGTATCAACGTAATGTAATGAAATCTAATTACACTATGGTATCAAGTCAACAGCGGTTATAGTAGTAGGTATAATAGCTTGCGCAGTATTTTGTTGTGTTTTCGTCCGCGTATTAAGTTAATAGCCTAATAATTATTTATCAACAAATAATCATTTCGTTGCCGCCGAAATGCGAGGAATAAAAATGTCAAAATGGTCTTCACAACAATAAACTGTACTTTTGTCTCCAAATGGATCTAACCCCTTCATAACAAATACTAGGAAGTCATAATGTTGTGCCTAAATGTAGAAATACAACTACAAAATCGCCGGAAAAGTTGATTTTAGGGTTCCGTAGCCAAATGGCAAAAAACGGAACCCTTATAGATTCGTCATGTCTGTCTGTCTGTCCGTCCGTATGTCACAGCTACTTTTCTCCGAAACTAGAACTATGCTGTTGAAACTTGGTAAGTAGATGTATTCTGTGAAACGCATTAAGATTTTCACACAAAAATAGAAAAAAAAAACAGAAAATTTTGGGGGTTCCCCATTAATCCCCATACTTAGAATTGAAATTAAACATTTTTTTACATCAAACCCATACGTGTGGGGTATCTATGAATAGGTCTTCAAAAATGATATTGTGATTTCTAACAGAATTTTTTTCTTAACTGAATATTTTGCGCGAGAGAATCTTCCAAAGCGGTAAAATGTGTGTCCCCTTCCCTGTAACTTCTAAAATAAGAGAATAATAAAACTAAAACAAATATGTGATGTACATGACCATGTAAACTTCTAACGAAAATTGGTTTGATCGAGATCTAGTCAGTAGATTTTTTTAATACGTCATAAATCGTAATGGTCCGGAACCCTCCGTGCGCGAGTCCGACTTGCTCTTGGCCGGTTTTTTTTATAGTTCCAAAAGACGTTAAATTGCGAAAAAATGGATAAAAGCTATTTATTTATTTAGTGCCATAATAAAAATAAATAGCTTTTATCCATTTTTTCGCAATTTTTGCGAACTATAAAAACAACTTTTCCGGCGAATTGGTAGTTGTATTTTTAGATTTAGGCACAGCACATGATTTCCTAGTATTTGGATTGGACATTTTTAAAAGTATTTAAGTATAATTTCGACGGCACGGGCGCGCGACTGCGGCGGACTAAGCGTGTTGTGCGATGACGTCACACCGTAACCGGCAGCCCGCGTCGTACGGTTTACAACTTGTTTTACTTCTAAATCGGAAACTAATTGACGTATCGAAGTAATTCTTTCACTAGTATTTTTTACTTTTGACAGAGAATATGGAGTGCTAATAATGAAAATTAGTTAACATTCTTCATTACCGGGGGAAAAGGGCACGATCTATTTCCTAAGGCATTTCTTAATGCCGGTCCAAAGAATACGTCCTTATTGATCAAATCGCAAAATTTGAAATGCATCTCAACAAAGCTGGGACGATAGCGGTTTGTCAGGAACTGGTAGAAGTAGAAGTCCATCTAGAACATGAAGAGTAATAAGCGGCCACTAGACTTATGAGGTGAAAAATTATGATGTGAGGATACGATTATGATGTGAGGATACGATTATGATGTGAGGGCACAATTATGATGTGAGATTATAATTATGATGTGAAGACATAATTATGATCTGAGGATACAATTATGATGTGAGAACATAATTATGATGTGATGACATGTATAATGATATGAGGACACAATTATGATGTGAGAATATAATTATAATATGGGGACACAATTATGACGTGAGACTATAATTATGTTATGAGGACACAATTATGATATGAGGACACAATCATGATGTGAGGACATAATTATGATATGAGGACATAATAATATTTATGAGATACACTATTAACTTACAGACATGTCATTTGGAAATGCTTTGATTGCTTGAATATATATGTCGACAAAGTATCTAGGGTCCTGTCGGCTATGCCGGCGACTTATGATAGTTACATTTTTTATATATGTCTTGTCATAATAAGTAATGATAGGATGCTCTGTAGTTATATAAGTTATCTGCAACATAATAAAAGTTGGGGCAACCAATGTTAGTTCTGACAAGACTCGTAGTTAGACTCTGAATAGGTAAGTAGTGACGCATGAAGCATAGGCTTAGCACGACCGGGTAAGTACTACCCTCCTACACAATATTGACGTCAAGTAGTAGTGCGCATACTGTTGCCTTTCGTTCGGTGAGTGTGAAGCTCTGGAGGCCCAATTTCTCCCTCCCCTCTTCCTTCTCCCTTTCTATTTCTTATTTTTTCCTTTTCTTCGCATTTTTTAGACAATGCTAAGAGATTACAGCCGGTCTATGGGCGGCCCATAGTCTTTGGGCCCATATTTTTTTTTGATATAGATATGAGAAATCTATAACAAAATACCAAAAGAGATTAAAAAGTTACGAAATAGCTTATTTTATAAGGAACTAAAGGTATGGTTGCTAGAAAAACGATTTTATTCTATAAAATATTATTCAAAAGATGATAATTAAAAAAATAAAATAAAAATAATAACATAATTTTACTGTTGATGAATACATTACATTCATACACATTATCACTTACTTAAAATATTTTGTTATTAAGATTATATATTTGTATGTCAAATTTATGACAAAGTGTTAAGGACACCAAATACATTATTTAAGATCTTCATTGAACCAACACTTACAGCTAATAAATGATTTGATTTGACGGAGAAATCGGTTCACATACATACATACAGTCGAACCTATTCCTTCTCTTCACATACATTTTGTCTAATTGCATGCGTAGTTATTTGGCACAACGAATGTCAGTGTTCATGAAACATAAGAGGCTACTTACTTTTTCAGTATTACACTTTTCAAATTGATAATACGTATATAACAATGTTCCAAAAAATAATAATTTTAAATCCATTTTAGTGTACAGTGCTTTTCCGAACACCACTAAGATCCGTGATTTAATGGTGTTTTGTATGTTGCAGTTAATGGTTATTATCGGTAAACGTGATTGGGGTTATTAAAGCTCAGCTTCAGCATTTAATTACAAACATTATTCGTGTAAATGCACATTTGAAGGATTATATTACACGCCATCAAATTATGAAAGACCAGGCCTATTCTCAGGGTGAGGGATCGGTACTTTCCCACCAATACCCATTAAATACTCACGCTTTAAAAAGCCTAGCAATCACATAACGGGAGACACTGAGTGCCCTGCTAGGAAAATAGCAGAATACAGGTACATCAACTCTGTCGATTATGAAGGAACCCAGGACGTCATTTAAAATTACCTCATCGCTGTCCTACTAACCCTCGATTTGTCGCTGAATAATAAATCACCTGCATTTATTATGACTGTATATAAAAATAAATATTGTGTCGAATGTTATTTGTGCAAATTTGACTGTAACCTAGTTTATAATAACCTAATCTAAGTTAGGTAGCAATAATTAAAAATTTAAAATTCAATAAACTACCAGACCACATAAAAGATGAAAAAAGTGATACAAAATTTATAAATAATCTTAAAAGAATACTTATTAAAAAAGTCTATTATACATTAGATGAATTTATGAATGATAAATACATTGAGTAATCAACAATAAATTAATTACCTACCCACTCTTCACCTATACCTAAACCATACTTCTCTCATTTTTTTTAGATATATAATAAAATGGTAAATATTGATGTTATTAAATATTAAAAATAAATAAATAAAAATGTAATTAATTAATGATTTAAATATTGGTATTATAAGAATTTAAAATTATAATAGTGATTTGAATTAGAATTTATTATAATGTTAAAATATAGTATCGTAGTATCTCACATTTGATTGTATTACTTATATATAATTATTTTAATAATATATAAATATAATGTAATTTGCTGTGCCCTACTGGGTCCACGATTGTTCCTAGCTCCTAAGCATATATGTACCATCTAATATGACATTGTGGAATGCGAATAAATGATATGAATATGAATATGAATATGAATTAATTAATTATTATATTTTATCCCTAATTAATTAGTTATGTTAAATATTGTTAAAAGTCTGTTTACTTTTCCACACTGTTAGTTCTCTTTCCGCCTGTGACACAAGTTTATCTTAGTACAGGCACCATATATTTTTAGGTCTTTATAATTTCTAAGATTTACATTGTATTTTTAGTATCGTAATATTTTGAATAAATATAATTGATATTTTGATATTTGAATAACATTCTCTAGGGAAACTAGAAAAATTGTCACTTTGAACGAAGCAGAAATACGGACGAGTGTGCTAAAAATACTAGAGGAACTTCTAAATTACGATCTCTGAGAAGAAGAAGGTTTCAGATGACGATGTCTGAGATGGGGAAGGTTTTAGATGACGATGTCTGAGATGAGGAAGGTTTCAGATGACGATGTCTGAGATGAGGAAGGTTTCAGATGACGATGTCTGAGATGAGGAAGGTTTCAGATGACGATGTCTGAGATGAGGAAGGTTTCAGATGACGATGTCTGAGATGGGGAAGGTTTCAGATGACGATGTCTGAGATGAGGAAGGTTTCAGATGACGATGTCTGAGATGAGGAAGGTTTCAGATGACGATGTCTGAGATGAGGAAGGTTTCAGATGACGATGTCTGAGATGAGGAAGGTTACAGATGACGATGTCTGAGATGAGGAAGGTTTCAGATGACGATGTCTGAGATGAGGAAGGTTTCAGATGACGATGTCTGAGATGAGGAAGGTTTCAGATGACGATGTCTGAGATGGGGAAGGTTTCAGATGACGATCCCTGAGAAGAGGAAGGTTTCAGATGACAATCTCTGAGATGAGGAAGGTTTCAGATGACGATCTCTGAGATGAGGAAGGTTTCAGATGACGATCTCTGAGATGAGGAAGGTTTCAGATGACAATCTCTGAGATGAGGAAGGTTTCAGATGACGATCTCTGAGATGAGGAAGGTTTCAGATGACGATCTCTGAGATGAGGAAGGTTTCAGATGACGATCTCTGAGATGAGGAAGGTTTCAGATGACAATCTCTGAGATGAGGAAGGTTTCAGATGACGATCTCTGAGATGAGGAAGGTTTCAGATGACGATCTCTGAGATGAGGAAGGTTTCAGATGACGATCTCTGAGATGAGGAAGGTTTCAGATGACAATCTCTGAGATGAGGAAGGTTTCAGATGACGATCTCTGAGATGAGGAAGGTTTCAGATAGCGATCTCTGTGATAAGTAAGGTTTCAGATGATGATGTCTGAGATGAGGAAAGTTTTTGACGACGATCTCTGAGAAGAGGGAAGGTTTTTAATGTTAATGTCTGAGAAAAAACACAGATACAAACTCTATTTGTAGCTCCAGACATAATACTCAATACTCAATATGTTAATTGCACTTCACAATGTAAACAGGTGTTATACAGTAATATAGTATCAATTATGGACCCTGTCGGGCACGGCAATTTAGGAGAGAGGAGGAAGGCATTCTATTTTTATATTTGTTATAGAGTATCTGAAATAGGCTTTAGAACGAAGAGCCGTAGCTTTGAGTTCACTTATAGCGGCAGACGTCAAGTATAGACCAGTTATTGCTCAACCAAACGCTTCATCAATTCAATTCAATTCAATTCAATTCATTTATTTGCATAAATCTGGGTACAATTACAGATGTTGTAGTAAAGGCATTTTAAGTTCGCCATATTTTAACCTAAAAGGTGTGCAAAATTATTTAAATTATTACAAAATGATTATCCTTGTCAACAATATTAGATTATTAAAGATGTCAAACAAATACCTAATATGTAGATTAAAAATAGAAACTTATTAAAATATAATTATAAATGTCGCATTCACCAATTATCATAAAAATTTTGATCGCTAAGTTTTATCGTCCAAAAATTCTTTTACCGAATAGTAAGCCTTGTTAATTAAAAACATTTTAAATTGTTTCTTAAAAATATGTATGTTTACTATTGTTTTATAATTTTGTGGAATTTTATTATATATTTTTATCGCCATAAAGAATGTACTGTTACTAAACAAGGTAGTTCTACAGTTAGTTAATTTTAATCTATTTTTATATCTCTTACTATTTAAAGTGTCATAATTAAAAATGTTTTTCTTTACATGAATTGCGGATTCGAGGATGTATATTGAAGGGAGGGTTAATATTTTTAATTTTTGAAAATATGACTTGCAGGAGTCCGTCTGTTGCAACTTACACATTGACCGGATACATTTCTTTTGAGCTTTAAAGGCGATGTCCTTATCAGTGGAGTTTCCCTTTTCATCGTCTAACTTGTTAGGGACTGCAGTTGATTTATTAAAAATAACAGGCCTACTCGTATTGTAAAATAAAATATAAGATATATACTGAAAAAAAATCAACTAATAAAATTCTTTGCAAGCGTTTAAAGTTTGTGATGGGGATTGAGACGGGATGCTCTGTCCCTTTCCCTCTAAAGGGTGCCAGTATAACAATTGTATGGCATATCGGATTGTGATGTCACATGCCGATTCCTCTCTGTAAACATAAAATGAAAATGCTTCTGACTTCCTTATTTTTTAATCAATTGATTTTGTTTTTGTTATGTTCTATTTATGTGAGTTGAACATAAATAGAAAAGAACAACTAAAAAACAAAATTACAATGATTAATAAATAACGAAATTAGAAGCAAGCTTTTAGAGAGCCATAAAAAATTCAGCATATTACCAAAGCGTATAAGGGCCTTGAAACTCAAGAATAATAGATTTTGCAAAAAATATCCCATTTGTTTGTCATATCATTGTTCTAGTCAGATAGCTCCATGGTTTGCGAATTACCTCTTTTAATTTACGTATTATATGTAATAGTATGGTATGGTAACAGGATATGCATTTATAATAATTGATCATTATTACTTAGGGAAGGTTTCAGATGACGATGTCTGAGATGAGGAAGGTTTCAGATGACGATGTCTGAGATGAGGAAGGTTTCAGATGACGATGTCTGAGATGAGGAAGGTTTCAGATGACGATGTCTGAGATGAGGAAGGTTACAGATGACGATGTCTGAGATGAGGAAGGTTTCAGATGACGATGTCTGAGATGAGGAAGGTTTCAGATGACGATGTCTGAGATGAGGAAGGTTTCAGATGACGATGTCTGAGATGGGGAAGGTTTCAGATGACGATCCCTGAGAAGAGGAAGGTTTCAGATGACAATCTCTGAGATGAGGAAGGTTTCAGATGACGATCTCTGAGATGAGGAAGGTTTCAGATGACGATCTCTGAGATGAGGAAGGTTTCAGATGACAATCTCTGAGATGAGGAAGGTTTCAGATGACGATCTCTGAGATGAGGAAGGTTTCAGATGACGATCTCTGAGATGAGGAAGGTTTCAGATGACGATCTCTGAGATGAGGAAGGTTTCAGATGACAATCTCTGAGATGAGGAAGGTTTCAGATGACGATCTCTGAGATGAGGAAGGTTTCAGATGACGATCTCTGAGATGAGGAAGGTTTCAGATGACGATCTCTGAGATGAGGAAGGTTTCAGATGACAATCTCTGAGATGAGGAAGGTTTCAGATGACGATCTCTGAGATGAGGAAGGTTTCAGATAGCGATCTCTGTGATAAGTAAGGTTTCAGATGATGATGTCTGAGATGAGGAAAGTTTTTGACGACGATCTCTGAGAAGAGGGAAGGTTTTTAATGTTAATGTCTGAGAAAAAACACAGATACAAACTCTATTTGTAGCTCCAGACATAATACTCAATACTCAATATGTTAATTGCACTTCACAATGTAAACAGGTGTTATACAGTAATATAGTATCAATTATGGACCCTGTCGGGCACGGCAATTTAGGAGAGAGGAGGAAGGCATTCTATTTTTATATTTGTTATAGAGTATCTGAAATAGGCTTTAGAACGAAGAGCCGTAGCTTTGAGTTCACTTATAGCGGCAGACGTCAAGTATAGACCAGTTATTGCTCAACCAAACGCTTCATCAATTCAATTCAATTCAATTCAATTCATTTATTTGCATAAATCTGGGTACAATTACAGATGTTGTAGTAAAGGCATTTTAAGTTCGCCATATTTTAACCTAAAAGGTGTGCAAAATTATTTAAATTATTACAAAATGATTATCCTTGTCAACAATATTAGATTATTAAAGATGTCAAACAAATACCTAATATGTAGATTAAAAATAGAAACTTATTAAAATATAATTATAAATGTCGCATTCACCAATTATCATAAAAATTTTGATCGCTAAGTTTTATCGTCCAAAAATTCTTTTACCGAATAGTAAGCCTTGTTAATTAAAAACATTTTAAATTGTTTCTTAAAAATATGTATGTTTACTATTGTTTTATAATTTTGTGGAATTTTATTATATATTTTTATCGCCATAAAGAATGTACTGTTACTAAACAAGGTAGTTCTACAGTTAGTTAATTTTAATCTATTTTTATATCTCTTACTATTTAAAGTGTCATAATTAAAAATGTTTTTCTTTACATGAATTGCGGATTCGAGGATGTATATTGAAGGGAGGGTTAATATTTTTAATTTTTGAAAATATGACTTGCAGGAGTCCGTCTGTTGCAACTTACACATTGACCGGATACATTTCTTTTGAGCTTTAAAGGCGATGTCCTTATCAGTGGAGTTTCCCTTTTCATCGTCTAACTTGTTAGGGACTGCAGTTGATTTATTAAAAATAACAGGCCTACTCGTATTGTAAAATAAAATATAAGATATATACTGAAAAAAAATCAACTAATAAAATTCTTTGCAAGCGTTTAAAGTTTGTGATGGGGATTGAGACGGGATGCTCTGTCCCTTTCCCTCTAAAGGGTGCCAGTATAACAATTGTATGGCATATCGGATTGTGATGTCACATGCCGATTCCTCTCTGTAAACATAAAATGAAAATGCTTCTGACTTCCTTATTTTTTAATCAATTGATTTTGTTTTTGTTATGTTCTATTTATGTGAGTTGAACATAAATAGAAAAGAACAACTAAAAAACAAAATTACAATGATTAATAAATAACGAAATTAGAAGCAAGCTTTTAGAGAGCCATAAAAAATTCAGCATATTACCAAAGCGTATAAGGGCCTTGAAACTCAAGAATAATAGATTTTGCAAAAAATATCCCATTTGTTTGTCATATCATTGTTCTAGTCAGATAGCTCCATGGTTTGCGAATTACCTCTTTTAATTTACGTATTATATGTAATAGTATGGTATGGTAACAGGATATGCATTTATAATAATTGATCATTATTAAAAGAGCTCCGATTTAAAATGATTATGTTTAACTATACCTATATGCGATGATTATTGTAACCAGCACTTTTATATAATTAAGTGATCGCATTGTAGTATTTTATTTCTGTCTACCTCATTAGTCTCGTGGTCTCGACCGCTGCGAGGTTCGATCTGGGTTCGATTCTTAAGTAGGTTGAGCAAAGTATTATTATTAATTTGGAGTTCTTATATTCTCAGTTTGGAGTCTGAATTTGTGCCCACTTAATGGCAATAAGCTCGCCCCCTATTACATGGGACCCAATGCAATGTACACCTACTCAGTCTTATTACAAAAAACTAAAAAATCCTTGGTTTAAACCTGAACTATCAAGTCCAGGCTTATCTGCAGAACCATGGTCTAAATTTGTCCATATTACAAAACATAAATAAACCGTGATCTTCTTAGTACCGTGTTTTGAACCATGATCTATATATTAACCACAGATATTAACACAGATATTAATAACCACAGATATTACAGATACAAATATCATTCGTTCACCATGATATCATTCAATTTTAACGTTCCGTATGCCCAGAAAGCAAAACGTTTTGGTAATAAGATATATATTTTTTTAATTTATTTGGTAATAAATTTTGTTATAAGCTTGATCTAAATTTATGTAGTTTGACTGCCTCATTAGCCTAGTGCTCCTAACCGCGACTGTTACGCTAGAGGTCCTGGGTTCGATCCCAAGTGTTATTGGGTCTTTCTTTGAAATTCTCAGTAGCAGCTCGGAGTCTGGATTTGTGCCCGGTTAGTGGCAATAGGCTCGCCCCCTATTACATGGGACCTAAAAATACCGGCGAATTGTGGGTGTACATTAGTACACCTCTGCCTAACCATTCGGGGAATATAGGCGTGATGGTATGTTTTTATATAAGTTGGTAATTTACATAAAATGAAAACCATTTGGCTTCTGGGATCCAATAGGGTAGTTGACCGGTGTTAAATTTATTTAAAATAACAGGTGGTTTGTTAAATATAATGAAACTAGCTGTTCCCTGCAGTTTCACCCGCTTTCCTCTTCTCCTAAGGATCGTAGTGTGATGCTAGGACAGCATATAGCGTTCTAAGTGTGTTCAGACATCCATCAGGAATATATGATAGTTTTGAAAGGGTGATGGAGAAAGTAGTCTCTAAGATTCCTACATTTAAAGTTATGTACGTTTGGTACCTAAACTTCATCCAAACTTCGGGACTATCGCAATTGTAGTACAGAGGTACGAGCGTTTCACTTTGAGCAATTTGGGAACGCGTCCACAGCGCCCCCTCGCGGGACTGCGGTGCGACAAGTGTTGGGTTTTTCTATAAATTACTCAGTACCAGTAAGGAGATCTGATTTGTGCCATCAACAATGGCAATAGGTTCGCTCACGATTATATGGGACTTTATTACCTATACAAAAGTGGGTGTATATTAGTACACGCTGCCTAACCCACCAGGGAATACAGGCGTGATGGTTTGTATACTATACAAAAACACTCAGTTTTTCACTTTTCCAAGCCATTTTTCTTTCAGTAAAAACCATATTCGAATTAATTTATTACGAAAATTAAAATTTATTAAAACCTAAACAGAATGGTTGAAATAACTATAAATTATGCGCGGTAATCGATAGCTTTCTCATTTTAGAGTTGTAAAAAATTATATACTTAACAAAGTGCTTGATAACTTTATTACATCACACAATTGACTTCGCTTGCGGTTTATTCTTAATTTCACCGACTTTAACTTCCATATCGATGCTGCCTCTAGCTAATATCTTTATCACACCACCTTGTACAATCGAAGCATTAAGGTAAATACGGCCCTTTACAAAAGGGAAGCCTTTGGGCACATAATGGATGTACATATCTCTTAGATCATATTCGCCCTGAAACATAATTAAAAAAGGAAGATTGAATGTAGTATGTATGTGAGTGGATGAAAAACGAAGAGGATGAAATGCTACTCGTATAATTGGTGGAATTGGGTTACTTGAATGTTTTCTGCAAACACATGTCACAGATAATACTGACACCGATGATACAGATGACACCGACCGTGGGAGAAAAGTTCACAATTTTCGACAGTTTACAATCTCGCTCGATTATTTACCAACAAACGGTCTTTGAATTATTAAAAATTGCCTTTTATATATATAGATAATAGTCTAAAAAAAGTAATAAAAATTAATTCGTATACTAAGTGAAAACATAATTGTAATCGACTTACAAAATTCCAAGATAAGCTCTTAAAGATTTTCTCTGCTGCGTTTATCATGACATTTAAATGTTTAATACTGCGTTATTTTTAAATCGATTCAATATAATTTTGTGTTTCGGCTCTATTTATGTTCAACATTTTTTTATGGGCCCATAAAAAATATTAGTCAACTAGCCAATTATATGGTGGCATATAAGTGGGGCGGATACTATAGTATAATTAAAGGTGAAATGGTATTATGATCTTGGGAGCAAACATCACATAACTTTGTCATAATATTATTCCGCCTAGTGTTCACTGTCGAGTAGCTGTTATAATATTCATTTCAATGAAACTCAATAGTGAGATGAAATTAATTATCTGTATCCATAATTACCGGGAGGAAAGGGCACGACCTATTTCCTAACGCATTTCTTATTGCAGTTCCAAAGAATACGTCCTTTGTGATCAAGTCGCAAAATTTGAAATGCATCTCAACAAAGCTGGGACGATAGCCGTTTGTCAGGAACTGGTAGAAGTAGAAGTCCATCTAGAACATGAAGAGTAAAGCGCCCACTAGAGTAATGAGGTGGAAATAATGATGCGAGGACACAATTATGATGTGAGAATATAATTATGATGTGAGAATATAATTATAAATGATAAATGATATTTATTTCTGTAAATAGATCTTTTCAGGACACTTTTACAAGTCGATTTTTTGCATTTTTTTAACTAGATGGCGCCGACGTTTCCTATCTGACGACCTCTGAGAAGAAACGTCGAAACAAACTCAGAGAATCATGGTCTCTTTTAAAGTCCAAACAATAGTTGTTGTTAGATATGCGAGTTTAACAATGTAGGGCAAGATCTGAACAGGCCTTTTGAAGAAAGAGCCATAGCAGCTTTGAGTTGACCTGTCCTAACTGACGGTACGCATACATCAGTCCTCGTGTAGCTCGACCATTTTTTAGGGAGCTCAACGATCCGTTGCACGGCAATACCAGATCAGCAATATGATGATGATAATATGATGTGAGGACACATTTATGATGTGAGAATATAATTATTATGTGAGAATATAATTATGATGTGAGAATATAATTATGATGTGAGAATATAATTATGATGTGAGGACACAATTATGATAGGAGAATATAATTATGATGTGAAGACGATGATGTCAGGTGCGCAGTACCCGCAACCGGCGCATGTGTATGACAAGACACGTATGAATGTGGACGAAGCAAAAGAAGTATGCAAGAATCGTAGCAGATGGCGTTCTGTAGTTTCTGCCTACCCCTATGGGAAAAAGGCGTGAGTGTATGTATGTACATAATTATGATATGAGGACATACTTAATTATATTTATTAAATACACTATTAACTTACTGAAATATCATTTGTAAATATTTTAATTGTTTGAAAATATAGATTGACATAGTATCTAGGGTCCTGTCGGCTATGTCGGCGACTGAAGAAACTTACATTTTTTATATATGTCTTGTCATAATAAGTAACGATAGGATGCTCCGTACTTATATAAGTTATCTGCAAAATAATAAAAGTTGCAGCAAGAAATATATAGTTGAGAAAAGTCTTTATTTGCATAAAACATGGTATACATGGTGTTACAATACTTATAATAAAGAGCTTACATCCTTACATGTTTTGCCAGAATTGTAACTTAGCATATAAATCTTTACTTAGTACTTTTATTTAGTAGCACCGTCTTTAAAACTATAGAAATTACTACTAGGTATTCAACCAACACAATAATTTATTCTTAAAGAATCAAGAGTTTAAGTTTTTTTATATTACTCGGCATCTTATTATATATATACGAACACAATTATATAAGCAGCTTTAATTATATTTTAGCAGCTTGGGAATATCATGTAAAACAAGTCTGTGTGGTTCCGAAGATTAATATAATTGGCTGAATTAAATAAACTTTAAACGAACATGCATATTTCACGGCAACGGTAACGGAACAAACCTATATAGGTTTATAAATGTGAGATGACATGATTCCTCCGAATGCTCCCATACATGTATATATACCACCCATTGCACTACCGACGTGAACCCACTCGTAATACAAGCATTTAGCTTAGTACGAGGGGTTAACAAGAATACTAGTAATGTACCCTCATTACTAGTAAGCTTTCTTTTAAAAAAATAATAAGAAATATATATATATTATTATTCTTATTATTTTTTTAATATTTTTTAGCATTAAATATTGCGAAATTTTCACAAAGAAATGAATTTTCTAATTAAAGAAAATTTCTAGTGAAAGAAAAATTCGATCTCAGGCAGGGTTTGAACCTGCGTCCCTCTGGTTAAGTACACCAGATATTATTATTTTTTATTTTGTATATAAAGTTAGTAGTTATTTTGCCCAATGAATCTTAGTTTTCATGAAAACATAAGAGACTACTTACTTTTTCAGTATTACACTTTTCAAATTGATGATACGTATATAACAATGCAACAAAAAATAATAATTTTAAATCCATTTTAGTGTCCAGTTCATTTCCGAATGCGACTAGGATCCGAGATTTAAAGGTGATTTATATATTGCAGTTAGTGGTAATTATGGTAAACGTGATTGGGGTTAATAAAGCGCAGCTTCCACCATTTAATTATAAACATTATTTATGTAAATGCACATTTAGAGATTATTACGCGCCATCAAATTCTGGAAGATTAGGCCAGGCCTACTCACAGGGTAACGGATCGGTACTTTCCCCCCTTTCGGAATAGAATAATCTTTATTTGCCCGAAACATGGTACATGAAAGTTTAAGATGATGGTCCCTGAGATGAGGAAGGTTTATATGACCATCTTTTAGAAGAGCAAGGTTATAAATGACGAATTCTGAGACGAAAATCCGTAATAAACTTGGGTATCTGAAATAGTCTTTGAATGAAGAGTCCTAGCTTTATATCGACAGATGTCGAGTATGGACCAGTTATTGCTCCCCTTCCCCTCGGACCTCTGAGTAGATCGGACGCATTTAGAATTAGTCTCTGTCAAATTTTCGGCCAGTTTTTAAGTAATTTCTTAAAATTAATTAACCTAAAAAAAATAGGAGTGCATAATCTCGAAGAGTTCGCTAGTACCGGCACAGTGCTGACGACAGGAAATATCTGTGAATCACTCGGACCCGGAAGCTCCGCCTTCAAAACCAGCCATCTTGCGCAAACGCCAACTGCACACGGCCAATACCTGCGCACGCGCATCAGCCTCCAACGTTCATTGCTGCAGCAAACCGGAGTGGGAGGTACCCAAGTGGCTGTTTTAATTATTTTGCTGTGTTCCTAGTACTTTGGCCCCACCCCCTAATTAGTGATATTAGACCGGGAGTGAAGCTGCAAATTTATCTACTGACAAATATTATAATTGTATAGATTAAAAATTACTATTTCTGTCCTATTTATTAATTGTGAAAATAATGCCGTTGGCACGGTCTCCTACTACATCGCCACTATCCAACCGCCGCTTCGACTCTGAACCAAACATGCTTTCTTCACAAACACCTGAATATACCGAGAACACAAATGTTAGCACCAGATTCAAACGCAAGCATGGGTTGGTAGGACAGTCAGACTTTATGGAAGATATTAAGCTATTGTTTTCTGACTTTGCATCCCAGCAGGATAAAAAACTGGATTTACTGCAACTTGCCCTGAATGACATAATTGACCAGAATAGTAAATTTCGGGAATCCATAGATTTCATTTCCACTAAATATGACGAAATGAAGCTGAAATTGGAAAACTGTGAAGCTCAAAGAAAGGAAGATCTATCCTACATTGACCAGTTAGAAGAGAAAATCGAACGACTTGAAAGTCATAATAGGAGTTGCAGTATCGAAGTAAGAAATGTACCGGAAATTAAGGGTGAATCTAAAATAGATCTTGCTCAATTGGTATGCAAGACGGGCAAGGTGTTAAACTTAGATATAGTACATTCGGATATTAGAAACGTTTATCGCCTATACACCAAAACTTCTAGCATAAAACCAATTGTTGTGGATTTCAACAGTGTTTTGGTTAAAGATAACTTTCTAAGCTCATACAAAAACTACAATAAAAATAATCATAGTAACAGGCTAAATACCACACATATAAGACCTGAAAGCTCAGCATATCCAATATACATCTCAGAGAATCTCACTTTTAAAACGAAAAGGTTGTTTTATCAAGCACGAGATTTTGCCAAAACAAATGAGTACTCGTACTGCTGGACTGCTCAAGGCAAAATCTACATTCGTAAGAAGGAAGGAACACCTGCCGTACGTATACATTCTGAAAGAGATCTATCTAAAATGAAACCGGCCAAGTGACTATCGCTAAATATCAGCAGTTTTTTAATAATTGTCTCCTTTTTTAATCACTTTTCTTATATTAATTTAAGTTTAAGTCTATTATTATGTTATTTTAGCGAATATGCTTTTATGTTATTTCATGGATTATTTTTATACACATACTGTCATACACATATACTGACTTTCATACAAACACTTACCTTACAAGATCACAAACACACATGCAGCGTAAATTACCTCAACTACTCCATATCAACTCGACTAGCATCCTCCTTTATTGAGTTAGTCATAAAAACGATCGTTTATTTCGGTCTCCCAATCAATCGATATTTGCCACGTTCGAAAGTAATTAATAAAATTCACTGCTGATAACCTGACTAAAATATCCGAGGATTTGGAGACGATCAGTGTAAGCAAATCAGCTATCTGCTCTCCCAACCAATGCTCACAACACATATTCAAAGGAAATACTTCATTAAATATCATCCACATGAACATACGTAGCATAAGCTGCAACTTTGTTGAACTAACTATACTTCTAGACTCTGTCGATGTTCATTGCGATATGGTTTTACTTTCAGAATGCTGGCTGAGCAAAGTACCAGGTTCAATACCCACTCTTGTCGGGTTTACAAATTATCAGTCCTCTTTTTCGAACCAAAACGGGGGCGTGTGCATATATGTCAGGACTGAATTAATTCACAATGTCTACGAACCCATTTGCCTGGATGCCAATTGCTTAGTATTAAAATGTGGGGACGTTGCCATCATTGCAATTTACCGCTCGCCATCTACTAAGAACTTTGAAAATTTTTTGAGTAGTTTAAATGACATCCTTGAATCACTTCGAGCATATAAAACCATTGCCATTATCGGTGACATCAACATCAACATTATTGCAGAAAAATTGGACAATCAAACAGAGGAATATTTAAACATATGCTCCTCACACGGACTTCTACCTGCCCATTATTCGGCAACACGTGGCAATGCTTGTTTGGACCACATTATCTTAAAGACTCACAAAAGCGCTACTTCGCTCATCCTGAATGCTCACATAACGGATCATCTCCCTACCTTACTATCTATTGATTCTAAACAGCTTCCTGTAAAGCCTAAAAATTATGCCCATCGTTTGGACTTACCCGCTATAATGCAGGATTTAGGGGACCTTGACTTCTCTCCCTTATATATAATGAATAACGCTAATACGGCTGCAGAATTCTTTATTAATATCATCTCAGAAGTAATTCAGACCCGTACGAAACTAGTAAAAGTATCGCATAGAAAAAAGAGCATTAAGCCGTGGGTCACTCCAGGGCTCTTAAGATGCATCATAAACAGAGATGCTCTTCATCAGAAACAAAAAGAGTCTCCTAATAATACAATTCTAAAGACAACATACAAACGTTACAGGAACTATTGCAATAACTTGTTAAAAAACGTAAAAAATACTTATGAACATAACCTTTTAAAGGAAGCTGAGGGAAACTCTAAAGCTACGTGGGATGCTATCAAGAAGATAACAGATACAGCTCAGCCCCGGGCTTCATTAAATGAACTTCTGATTCTACACAAAGAACCAAAAGAGTCTGCTAATATCGTAAACAATTACTTTGCTAATATTGGGACATCTCTTGCCTCAAACATACAGGTAAGCACAATTAGTACAAACCCAGCTACGTTTTCCCTACCCTCGAATAATGATTCAGGCAAATCTATGATTGTAACTGACATTACGGAGGCGGAATTAGAGGGAATAATCGTGCATCTCAAGGATAACTGTGCCGTTGGCTGGGATGGCATTTCTTCTGTTATCTTAAAGTCAGCACGCCAGATTCTTATTCCTCCACTGAAACATGTACTTAACCTTTGCTTATCAACTGGCACCTTCCCGAGGGTTTTTAAGAAAGCAGTGATTTTGCCGATCTACAAGGGAGGCGATAAAAAAATCGTTTCTAACTATCGACCCATATCAATCCTTACTATTACTTACATTACAACATCAAAAATATTCGAAAAAGCTTTAAACAACCGTCTAACTAATTATCTTGAAACATTCAAAATTATCTCTAGCAATCAGTATGGTTTCACTAAGGGTAAATCCACGGAAGATGCCATTATAAAACTAACAGAATCAGTTATAAAATCATTTGATAAGAAATATAAGAGTTTGGCTGTATTTTTAGACCTATCAAAGGCCTTCAATACAGTCTCAATTCCCATTCTCCTGAACAAGATGGAAGCCATTGGGGTGAGAGGTTCTGTTCATGACATTTTCAAAAGCTATCTCGATGGCCGAACACAGTGTGTAAGGCTTGGTGAGCATATGAGTGACGATGTAAGTCTTACCTATGGCGTACCACAAGGCAGTCTACTTGGGCCGACACTGTTCCTTATCTACGTTAATGACTTATGCAAACTTAGCCTAAATAATGGTACTATAATCACGTACGCGGATGACACCGCCTTACTTGTCCACGCTGAAACCTGGGAGCTGGCTTACAAGTATGCCGAAGTTGCTTTGTCTGTTATAATGTCTTGGCTTGCCGCTAACCGTCTCACTCTTAATGTTGATAAAACAAATTACATTACTTTTTCTCCGTCACTTACTACGCAACCGCAGAACAGCCTTCAGTTAATGGCTCACAGTTGTAAATTGGCAAATTCAACCTCAGTCTGCAGCTGTTCTCCTTTAAAACATCCAACTGACGTAAGGTATCTCGGAGTCCAGATTGACGCCTTTCTTCGATGGGACAAACATATTGAAATTCTCACAGGCCGCACGAGGAAATTGATCTACATAATCAAAAAGCTTATACCTTCAGCCAATGTCGAGACTTTGAGACTAGTATATCTTACCTTAGTGCAGTCTGTCCTGTCGTACTGTGTCTCTGTTTGGGGTGGAGCTGCTGCAAAATACGTGCTAAAAGTGGAAAGAGCTCAAAGAGCTGTTTTGAAAGTTCTGTCTCGAAAGCCTCGCAGATACTCAACTTCAGCTTTATACCAGGAGTGTGCCGTTCTAACGGTGAGACAGCTTTATGTGCTTCGAATCATTTTGTTTAAGCATACTTCAGTCCTCTATAAACCCATTGAAAAGAGAAGGAAAGACCTTATCTGTGAGATCGAACCACACAAGACGTCTCATGCCAGTAGAAGTAATGTTATACAATAAAATAAATAAAATAATATATGTCTACCCTCTTACGAAGAAAGAATGTAAAACTGCAGTCGAAGGATGGCTACAAAAGTTGAATTATGTCGAAACTGAAAATTTATTAAAAATTACTCATTGAATAGGTAATGCGCTATTTCTCTCTCTCTTACTCACACATATCGGACACACACACACCACATACACACCACATACACACACTCACAAACACACACACACACACACACACACACACACACACATACACACACACTCACACACACACACACACACACACACACACACACACACACACACACACACACACACACACACACACACACACACACACACACAATCTCTAATCCATGTGTTTACCCTAAAGCTTTTCTTGTTTTAATTTACCTATTTTCATCCTGTCACTGACAGATTCAATAGTTTTGGTTTAAATACAAACTTGTACCATTGAAGTGGAGGGCGCTGGTACTTGTGATAC
The DNA here is from genome assembly GCA_958496365.1 of Subacronicta megacephala. Taxonomy (NCBI): domain Eukaryota; kingdom Metazoa; phylum Arthropoda; class Insecta; order Lepidoptera; family Noctuidae; genus Subacronicta; species Subacronicta megacephala. Next base: position 12,900,909 of record OY292529.1, on the reverse strand, counting down.
AATGTCTTACATTAGTACAGGTACCACCGTTACATCAATCGTTGTACAGATCTAACTAATTGTATCCTTAATTAAGTGACTCCTGTAAAATCTTATCGTGAAATAAATTATACTTATACTTATACTTAAGCGTTTTATCATCTGACTATTTAATTGCTAAACCGTATATGGGCTTTTGGAGCCAGGATTAGTATAATTTGCATTCCATCATGCCTGTATTCCCCCCCTTGAAAGGTAAGGCAATGTACACCCACATTTCGCCGGTATGTTTAAGTTACATGTTATAGGGGGCGAGCTTATTGCCATTGACAGGACACAAATATAAATTTAATAGAATTTAGAGGGCGTCGGACTTGCGATCATGTGGTTGCCAGTTGCTGACACTATACCAAGCACAGGTTCAGACGTGCATGGAGTACTGTTCGCACCTACGGGACGGATCGGCTAAAAACCAGCTTGAGGCACTGGAGTCTATTGAGAAGAGAGCCAAGAAGTTAATCGGTAATGACGCACTTTGCAATGCCAAACTGCAAAGCCTTGTACATCGGCGCAAAGTTGCATGTCTTTCAGTCTTTTACCGGTTACATTTCGGAGAGTTGGTATCGGAACTACATGAAATCCCCCATCCCCGTTCCACTATCGGACGAGCAGAGATTCGGCAAGGCGCTATCGCTACCTACGTGGTGAAAGTGCCTAAATCTCACACGAAGCGTTTTGCCTCTACATTTATAGTGCATACGGCTCTATTGTGAAACTTGTTGCCGGAATCTTTGTTCCCTGAGACCTACAATTAGGGTGTCTTCAAGACGAGATTGAATATGTTTCTTCTAGGCAAGCGCGCTCCATCGTAGACCACATCGTTGCTTAACATCAGGCGAGTTGTAGTCAAGCGCGAGCCTATTTATAATAAAAAACCCAATAACACTGGTCGACCTGGGAATCGAAATGAGGACGTCTAGAATAGAATTTGCGCGGGACTACCTACTAAACTAATTAGTCAATCATTTTGCAATGTGTCTGTAAATAGTGTAAAATAGTCCCGATTTGTCTCATACCATTGTTCCAGCCAGATAGTTGTGAATTACCCTGTTTTAATTTACGTTTAACATGTAATAGCATATGCATTTATAATATGATAATTATTAAAAGAGGTCCGATTTTAAGTGATTATGGTTAATTATAGGTATCTAATATCAAATCTTACGTTATTTGAACGAAAGGACAATTCAAATAAGAGCAAAGCCACACATCTGGATTTTCAAATATCTGCGCGTTAACTCGCACTTTTTCGTCGAAGGTGCCAACATGCCCCTTCTAGTTTATAATACCTAACCTAAGTCCATTAAATAATTACCTATTAAAAACAATTGCAATGCATGACGAAAGTGGTTGCTACAAGAATGTTTTATTCGATTGATGAGTTCTTTAATAAGACCCCTGTAAATTTTATACTCATGAACGAGTTTTAAAATATAGACATATATAATAAAGTTTAACTAGCTTTCCGCCTACGGCTTCGCCCACGTGGTTTTTCGGCTTTTCTGTACTATAATATATATGTATTATACATTCGACAAACCTTTCTCGAGACCACGCTATCCATTGGTGAAAACAGCATGAAAATCGGTGCAGTAGTTTTTTAGTTTATCGCAAAAGACCGGCAGACAGACAGACAGACGCTGCGTAGGGCTCTGTTTTATAATATGTAGTGAGTGATAGTGATAGTAAAGTTATAGTGATGAATAACTTGTTGCATGTTTCGTAATTTCGTTTCCAATGTATTTTTTATGACTGCCTCGTTGGTCTAGTGGTCCCAATCGCAACTGCTACGCTAGAGGTCTTGGGTTCGATTCCCAGGTCGAGCAAAGTGTTATTGAGTTTTTCTATGAAATTCTCAGTAGCAGCTTGGAGTCTGGATTTGTGCCCGGCTCGCCGCCTATTACATGGGACCCCAACATACCGGTGAACTGTGGGTGTACATTAAGTACACCTCTGCCTTACCCTTCGGGGAATACAGGCGTGATGGTATGTATGTATTTTTTATGTGAGTTGCAATGTTATAAAATTAATGAATAAATTTAACCACTAACGCATGCCATACAATGGCCAAATATGTGAAACCTACTCGTTATATTAGTTAAGATCTCTGTATTTTCCATATTTGAAGCAATAAAATTATTATTATTAAAATGCTTATAACTTCCGTATTTTTTAACCAATTTTAATTTTGTTTTTGTCAACCGGCTCTTTTTATTTAATGTTTTATATGAGATCATAAACAAATTATAGTTAAGTAGCTTATTATCTGATTCTCTCGGCCGAAACTTTTGTACTTCTGACTAGGTAGGTCATATTCATTTACCGTGACAAACTAATTGCATTAATAATAAGCAGTTTGGCGAAAATATAATATTTTTTATATACCTACTTGGGCTTAAAGCGGCGGTAACTGAATGGCTAGGGCGTCGGACTGGCGATCATGTGATTGCCGGTTTGAAACTCACCCATTGCACTACCGAGGTGAACCCTCTCGTAATACAAAAGCATTTGTATGATGGGTTAACAAGAATACTAGTAATGTGTGACCCACATTGCTAGTAAGTTAAAAAAAACAATGTTTTATTGAGTTTTTCTAAGAAATTCTCAGTAGCAGCTCGGAGTCTGAATTTGTGCCCGGTTAATGGCAACAGGCTCGCCTAAGTCGACTAGACACCATAAGCAGCACATTAGGAAATGAAATACGTTGTTGTTGAGACATACTGTAGCCCGATTCACGTAATTAAAACCGTAGCGATGTCACAGCCACTTCATCGTTGAAACAGTTTTTCTATTTAAATCCGTCGATCGCACCGATTTAGAAGTGTTCCTTTCGAAAAATCATTGAACCGTATTCACACATGTTCGTTGGCCGAGAATCGTTCTAAAACGTTGACTTTACAGTATTCACATAACACTGGAAAACTGTTTCAACGAGTATGTCGCTGCGACATTGCTACGGTTTTAATTACGTGAATCGGGCTACTGTAGGTTCACGAATACCATAGTGTATAGAGCAAAGGGACGGTGATTGAGGTTTATAGTTGGTACGAGTCCGACATAACTTGCCGTCTTTTCAGGCGGCAGATGATATTCTGCACTCCAAAAAAATTATTATAACTATAATATAGGTACTTACCGCTTGACACACGCGATGTGACTTCCTTTTCAAACTTAACGACACTACGACACTTAAAATAAATTGCTCGCTATTCACTCTGATATAAAACTGCACAAGTTTAAATATTTGTGAGTCAACGATTGTTTAATATTGGAATAAAACTATTAAACTACTAATTATTATAATACTCACTATAAAAACTATTAATTTTATTATGAAATTTATCGCGACGCGATATTAAAACCCTTTGACAGCATTCACGGTGTTAAACAAACTGAGTAATCCTTTCCTAGTTTGCAAAATTACTTATAGCTACCCTACATTTTTTTAATATCGCTATTGACGTTTTGTGTCACGCAGAGAGCTTTTTTTTTATTTTTATTTGTTCCTTACGGAACAGGCTAAGGTCTGAGACCATGCTGCCTAGTCATCAGTTTGCTCACGCAGAGAGCAATGACCTCGTCAGGTATTTTTTTTTTAATTTGTTTTTTTTCATTTGACTGATGTAATGGCAATTATTTGATTTTATTTGGCTTAGAATATTTAGCTGGACGTACACTTTTTTAATCGGCCTTCGGTTTTTTTTGGTATATCCTAAAAATCAGTCGCCGGCAACCCGTTTTTTTGTCTTAGATTTTTTTTCATATTAAACTACCTATATAACTGAATCTCTCAATAGTAGAACTAAATTAAAAAATAGAAAAACATTGTAATTATGAATTCATTAAAAAAGTATTTATGGAGTTGTTGCTCGTTCTTGCAACTTTTTGGAGCGTGTGATAAAATATTTGATACAGCGTCTGATAAAATAAACCCTATGGCTCGTAGCTAACTTATAGGTGCGCTGATCAACAGATTTGCAAGGTTGAGCTACGCCTGGGGCGGTCAGGCTGTGGATGGGTGCCCGTTCTAACACAAAGAGACCCCTCCGTGCCTCGAAGAGCACGTTAAGCCTTCGGTCCCAGTTGTCATACGAACACCTATGACAATAGTTAGTGGCAGTCAAAAGTATAAAAAGCCTGTCAACTTAAAAAAAAAATGTCAATCCTTTGAATATCGGTGCTAACCAGAAATGAGGTTGTGGAGGTCTGATGGAAGTCTCTTTGTCCAAAAATACTGATAATCAGGCGCATAAATACTGGGAAGAAGCTAGGAGGATGAGAATGAGGAAAAAATTAAACCATAAAAAACATATTTGTCCTTTTTTTATTAATATTATTTACAAATCTAATCACATCCGTTTGTTCATCTAAATTATACAATTAGTATGATAGAAGTGCTAAATAAAACTATCAATAACATCTCCTGAGCAAGTAATACTCTCACACTATGTCCAAAGATAAATGAGGCCATAGTTTAAAGAAACATTTTGTCATTGATAAGAAAAATATTTTTTTCTCAAATATTTTTTTTGTTTTCACTGGTAAGTAATTTAAATGAAAAAATAAAGATGTATTTTCTTTTATGTCAGAATAATAATAATATTTTACTTATTTGTTACTTTTTAACCTTTCAGGTGACATTGGAATGGTCATCAATGAGATCATTTTAATGATTTTTTTAATACGTACATAGTGTGATTTCCAATTAGGTATTAATTGTAAAATATTACGTGAAATTAGGTCATGTTCTTGTTTAAAATAATTTAATGTTTACAATCAACTTAAAATTACAATATTTTTTAATGTTTCATTACAAAATAATCCTAACTGATATGGCGGATCCAGTCCCAAAACTTTCTTTACAAGAATCTAAATGTTTTAAAATTTTATCAAAATGTCCTAATTATTGTTTATTTCATGGATAATATTAGAACCACTTGTCAAAACTACTTTATTAACTACCGGGAAAAAGTCTTTTCCATCGTCGTTGTTGAGTTTAACTCTGTAATCCTTGTTTTTTTATTAATTCTGATTGCTCATGATACACTTTCAAAATATGGCCAAATAAAATATATAAAATAAAATTATTTTGTAAAAAAATTCAAGAAATGTTACAATGAATAATTTAAGATTATTATTTTGCGACCTTTAGACTTTTCCCCTTCCTCTGTACAAATGACTACTGAACGTTAGTGTACACGTATATTTACACTAAATACAATTTACAGGCCAAACAGGTAACTACACTATCACTAATTACTTCATAAAACATTCGAAGGCACATTTTTGTTTATAGAATGACCTAATTTTATTCTGTCTTTATTCTGAAGCTAGTAATCTATAGAACTTCGTTAAGGCGGAAATTCTTTTACGCGTTCATACAAGGTTTTCAATATTTACAAATAATTGCTCTTTAGATGTTTTATGAAATGTCAGTTTCAAGATTTTATTGAGTCGAGCGCGTAAAAGAACCGTCTTTATCACTAACCAACGTTAGGCGTAAAATCATTTCTATACTAACTTGATTTTATTCCAATGCGTTGGTAAGTATAAATATTTACATGAAATGACAAGAAGTAATGAGGTCTTCTTTTTTTGGTTAAAATCACAACAAGTACGATACTGAAAATATAATTACTTTTTTTTATTTATATTTTATTATCTACAGTCCGCTCCGGCCACGTTAACTATCTGATAATTCAGAAACTACTGTTCAATGTACATTATTTTGGAATCACTCGGTCACTTCTTTACACGGAATATTTGAATTTGAAATACTGTCCAAGCATTACTACAATTCGAGTTTAGAATATCCGACCGCAGCCAGGAAATAGTTGTTCTAGCGCATATGCGTGAGGTTCCGAAGGTATTTTTCTTCAGTGCCTATATTTCAAGTTCGTTGATAACCGAGCGTGAGTTTATGTGCAATATGATGCGCGCGGGTCCCAGCGCTCAGTAGCGCGGCGCCACCCGCGGCGAGGACAGTCGCGGCGAGCGGAGCGGGGAGCGGCGCGCGATCTCGGGCTATGGCTTCAGTCTCTTGAACCCTGCGCCGTCGTGTCCGAGCTTCAGCTCCTCATACAGCGTCGGGTCTACCTCCCGAGCTGTAGGGATCGTAGTGCCAGGGTTGTTGAGCGTCTCTTGTCTCCACGCCGCGGAGTTTGATACTCCATTCGCGATCGGTGCCACACCGTTGGTGCCATTTGCACCGTTAGCGGCGCCATTTGGTACTGTGCCCTGTGGAATGATTTAAATGTTTTATTGCTGGCATCTCAAAGACCTTAAAATTAGATTTGCTGTTATTACTAACAGCAAATCTAATTTAAAGTCACCATTCAACGCTTACGCGTTGAATGGTGACTTTATAATTTAGCATTTTAATTAGTATCAAGGTAGATTAACGTTGGTAACAGCCAATTTATTTGGAAAAGGCAAGTTGAATGGATTATTAGACGAATTATTTATTCTGGCATGGATTCTTCGGAGTCTTAGAAAATAAATAGGGAAGGGTTATCAATACTTACATTGACGACTGTGTCAGGATTTGGTTCCCTGAGGTAGCTCGGGTTTTCAAATGCTACACCGCCTTGTGCCTTAAGTCTAAGATTCTGGAAGTAAAAACGATAATTAGTTAATGCACTATTACATATTACATCTTGGTTTTCAGATAGGTGGTAATGAAAGTGATTCTGCATCGACATACCACCAGTTCAGAGTCAATTATGATTTATATGGATGATTATTCTTCAAAATTTTAACGTAACTTTTTAAGATAAAAATAGATCTTGAAAGTGATACGTCTTGAAAATAAACTAAAATAACATACGCTTAGCAAAGTAACATTACCGTAGTGTGCCGAAAAGGTACTTAGCAGCCAGAAATGACTACTCAGTCTATGGTCGTTGAAGATGAGAAAACAAAATTGAAGTGTGTCATAAAGCGGATATTAGGAATATTTTCAAACTACAACTGTGATCCTATTTTGATTTGCTCTTTCTTTGTCACTATGATGATACAACGAGCGATTTGTTACCAATGGGAAATATGATATGGAATTCATATAACGAATAGTTAGTTTAGATAATATTATTATTTACTATTGGTGAAGATTTGTAAATGGCAGAGGATGTTTGCCTGTTTTTTACCGAATTTCTATTTTATTAGCGGAGAGAGAAATGAGTAACATGAATATTAAAGAATGATGTATTTCTAACTAATTACAAAAAATATGTAGGTAGGAACAAAAAAAAAGAATCACTAACACTCGCGATGACGTTAAATATCGAAGTTATGTGACCGGTGTCGCCATCTACTATTGAATGGCATGAACATTCCGCCCACCAAGAACCTTCTGTTCTTGAAGCCTCCCGCCCACTGTGCTAGAATTGGGTGTCTGGTAAGATTTAGCAACTTGTGGCAGTAAAATAAGCTTTGATAGTGGTCGTTTCAAAGTTGAGCCTTTGCATTTCAATACAGCCACTCGAGCTTCACCATCAGGCCCGAAATGTATATGTATAATACGAGCTAATAACCATTTTGCTGGAGGTAAGTTTTCGTCTTTAATTACCACAACATCATCAATCTGCGGCGGGTTTGTTTTTGTTTGCCATTTGTGACGTTGTTGCATGGTATGTAAAAACTCCTTGGACCAACGTTTCCAAAAGTTTGTCATCATTTTTTGTATAAGTCGCCATCGGTGCAGTGGGCTTATCCATTCAGTCTCATCAAGAGTATCTGGAATTGTGATCAATGATTCTCCAATCAAAAAATGCGCCGGTGTAAGTGGGACTAAATCATCGGGATTGTCATTTAATTGCCCTATGGGACGCGAATTAAGGCATGCTTCGATTTGAGATAGTAAGGTTGACATTTCCTCAAATGTCAAAGTTGAAACACCAATAGTCTTAGTTAAATGTGTCTTGACCGATTTAATACTAGCCTCCCACAGACCACCAAAATTGGGAGCTCTTAGAGGAATGAAGTGCCACGTAGTGCTATCGTTAGCAAGAAGTTCTAAAATTTCATTGAGTACTCCGTTCGTGCTTTGATTTAACATTAGCGTTAGCTCCTTAGCTGCACCAACAAAATTTAATCCATTGTCACTCCATATGTCCGAGCAATGTCCACGACGTGACACAAATCTGCGGAAGGCCGCCATGAAACCTTGTGCAGTTAAATCACTTACTACTTCTAGGTGCAATGCACGAGTGACCATACATATGAAGAGACAAATATAGCCCTTGTACGATTTTTGACCTCGACCTTTGCTGGTGCGTATTTGTATCGGTCCGGCAAAATCAACGCCGCTAATCTTAAACGGTCTTCCAGGATTAACTCGTTCCTTCGGGAGGTCACCCATTTGTGGCTGTATTGTAGTTGCCCTGTACTTAATACAAACAACACATTCCCGTAAACATTTTTTTACCAAGGGTTTCAAGCCAAGGATCCAGTACTTAGAGCGGAGAATGTTCATAGTTAGGGCTACTCCACCATGTAGTAATTTTATGTGAGCGTCTCTTACCAGTAGAATTGCAAGATGCGAATCTCCAGGAATTATGATTGGATGTTTGTAGTCATGAGCTAAGTTGGCTGCCCGTAATTGGCCTCCGACTCTCAGAATTCCACATTTATCAAGGTATGGATACAGAGATAAAAGTTTACTTCGTTTTTTTATCTTTCCCTTTTCCTTTAAATCTAATATTTCTTCTTCAAATTTATATGCTTGTGTGACCTTTAAACACATGTTTAAAGTTTCCGTCATTTCTGTGCAAGTAAGAAAAGACATCGGGTTTTTCCTAGCTTCGCTTTTTGTTTTCAGACGTAAAAACCTTCGACAGTAGGTAAGCACTCTAATCATCTTATTGAGAGTAGAAAACCCTTCCAAAATATTATTTTCTTTAAAACAAGCTAGCGTTGCCTTTACCAATGGTTTTTCTTCCAAGGTTGTGTCATCTATCACTTTCTTTTCTCTATCAATCTTTAAATGGCTAAGCCAATGTGGCCCTTTCCACCATAATGCTTGATGTTGTAATTCGTTTGGGTTAATTCCCCGTGACGCAAGGTCAGCCGGGTTTTCTTCAGAGGAGACATGATTCCATCTGTCAGTATCCAGTCGATTTTGTATCTCCGTTACGCGATTGGCAACAAAGGTTTGCCATTTTATAGGTGGAGCCTGAATCCAGGCTAAAACTACCATCGAGTCAGTATAGGCATATATATTATCTTTTGGTATTTTAAGAACATATGCGGCTTCTGATAGTAGTTTAGCTAATAGCACTGCTGCACATAACTCTAATCGAGGTACAGATATTTGTTTTAAAGGTGCTACCTTCGTTTTACTTTCTAATAAAGACAAATATACGTTATTATCTTGTACTACTCTTGTGTAAAGTACCGCAGCATAGGCAGAAGTTGAAGCATCAGCAAATCCATGAATTTCAGCATAATCATTCTTAGGGTGAGTATAAATCCATCTGGGAAGTTCTATGTCATGAAGTGTTGAAAGTTGTTTGCGAAAACAAAGCCATTCTTCTTGATGATTGGAGGGTAAGGCATCATCCCACTCAACTGTACTCAACCACAATTTTTGTATAAAAACCTTGGCTTTAACAATAACTGGCGCTAACCATCCGAAGGGATCAAATAATCGTGCCACCTCTGCTAATACCTTTCTTTTAGTAATCGGGTATGTAACGTGGGATTGGTTTATATAAAACTTGAATCTGTCGTTAACTCTATCCCAGGACAGGCCTAGTGTCTTTATAACTTGGTCAAACTTTATCTCAAATGGTTGGAGTTGTCGTTTGTGCTGAGTAATATTTTCTAAGAATTTATCAGAATTGCTGGACCATTTTTGTAATTCAAATCCTGCTTTATTTAAAATGTCTGTGATTTGTGTATAGATTTCTATAGCCTGTTTCTCATCAGGTGCACCTGTCATCAAATCGTCCATATAAAAAGCGTTTCTAATAATATCTGCTGCTAAAGGATATTTTTTACCTTCGTCTTCTGCTACTTGAACTAGAGTGCGAACTGCTAGAAAGGGAGCCGATGCAGTACCGAACGTGACCGTAAGTAATTTGTAGGATTTTAATTGTTCATCTGGGTGGCGCCGCCATATGATTCTTTGATAATCAGTGTGATGATCCACAATTAATATTTGTCGGTACATTTTTACAATATCGCTTATGATTGCTATCTTATGTTGACGCCATTCCATAATTAAATAACGTAAATCCTTTTGTAGTGTTGGACCAACTAACAGAGTATCGTTCAGCGCATAGCCCTTTGATCCACTAGCTGAAGCATCGAAGACTGTTCGTATTTTGGTAGTATCTTTATCAGTTCTAATAACGGCATGATGTGGTAAGTAGATTACATCTTCATTATTGTCATCAGCTAATGCCATATGTCCAAGGTCCAAATATTCTTGAATGACGTTATTATATTCCTGATGTAATTTTGGGTCTATTTTAAACCTTTTTTCTAGCTGTAAAAATCTGGATATAGCGATTTCTTTAGTTTTTCCTATAATGTCCACAGGGGATGTAAGGTTTTCTTTAAACGGCAAGTTGACCTTTTATCTTCCACTTTCTGTCCTTGTAGTAGTTTTTAAATATATCTGTTCACATCTTTGTTCTTCTTTCGTCAATTTTCTTTCAAAAGTAAGATATTCATTTTCAATTTCCCAAAATCTTCTTACTAAATCATTAATATTTACATTTAAATGCATGCTTATCAGCTGCCCTTTTGTTTTATGCCTTGTTTGTTTACTAGTTCCTCCTGATAATATCCAGCCCAATTGAGTATTTTGTGCAATAATTCCGAATGGACCCTTTAGTAAACCTGCGTCGATAATTTGAGTATAAACTTCAGCTCCTAGCAATATATGTACTTTATTACTAGTATTAAGTTCAGGATCAGCCAGGTCTATATTTTGCAGTTCAGGCCAAGAAAGAATGTTTAAAGGTTGTGTCTGTGCGGGTAAGTAGTTTGTAATTTTTTTCAAAACATATGCTTTAACAAGGACTGTGAAGTTTGAGTTGCATCTTGATCTCAAATGAACTTTAACCATGTACTGAATATGAAGTGTATTGCCTTCACTCAATCCTGTGACCTTCCCGTTTATTTTTTCACGTTTCAGGCCCATAGTCTGAACTAGATCTTCAGTCACGAATGATACTTGTGAGCCCTGGTCAATGAGAGCGCGATAAACGTGTGTTTTCTTGTTCTTGGATAAAACGTCTACCAACGCCGTGGCTAAAAGTATTTGACCAGGTTGAAATATAAAATGTGATGCTGATGAGACAGTGTCCAGTTGTGTGTCTTTATTCTCTTCTTCCTGTACCAAATCCTTTCTATCCTGATGTAATAGTGAGTGGTGTTTTCTATTACATATGCGGCAGGTTGTATCTCTTAAGCATTTTGCTGCCACATGATTCGGCGCTAAGCAGTTAAAGCACAAATTACTATTTTGAATAAAATCATATTTGCTTGCATATGGTTGTTTTGCAAATAGTTTACATTGGTATATATAATGATCTTCATTACAGTATGCGCATTCAACTGAAGAGCCAGGTGCCGAAGTGTGGAAGGATTTTGATTTAGTTGGTCTATTCGCGTTTTCCGTCATCTCGAGTGATCTAAATCTTGTTTCCATAAACAATTTCAGTTTGTTTAAAGTCGGGAAATCATTGCTACAATCAATTGAGATATGTTGTTCCCATAATTTTTGGCTTTCAGAGTCTAATTTTGTTACTGTCAGGTAGATTATGATAGCATCCCACGAGTCAGTCGGTAGACCAAGATTATTTAAGGAACTCAAACATTCTATAGTAATATCTAAAAGCTGTTTTATACTTATTGCGGATTCTATAGTTATAGCTTTTACACTAAATAATCTCTTAAATACACAGTTGGATATGTATCTTTTGTTGTTGTAGCGGTTATTTAGGGTTTCCCAGGCTAATTTATAGTTTTGACTTGTTACTGAAATGCTTCTTAATAATATTTCCGCTTCTCCAGCTAAACTTGATTTTAGGTAGTGTAATTTTTGTACGTCGTCTAACGTCTGATTGTTATGTATTATTGAAGTAAACATATCTAGAAATGATGGCCAATCGATGTATTTTCCAGAAAATGTCGGTATTTTTATCTTCGGTAACTTAATTTCGGCAATAGGGTTTTGTTTTGGCGTAGTGTTCACTTTTTCGTTAGGAGTTAATAACTGCAGTTTAGTTTTTAAATCGCTTTTGTACATAATATATATTTCTTCGCACTGATCGTACATATCTTCGGAGAAATAATTAAAGGTAATCCGCTGTTCTTTACCTACATGCGCCACGAGATGGTCGTGTGACGATTTAAAGATCTGCCAATCTTTTTCCAAATTTTCTAGTCGAGTATCTAAATAGTTTAATACTAGCCGATCTTTCGGCGCTTTTTTGTAATTTATTTGTGCCTTTTGAATTTGTTCAAATCGTTCTTCTTGCAAACGTAACAGCTGATTGACCTTTTCCATTATAAAATGTTGGTAGGTACTTACGCACTTGTTGTAGTATGAGTCCGAGTAACTAATATTCCGATAATCTAATAAACTTTTATAGGTACCTAGGTATGTCTTTAATTCAAAGTTCAAGTTCAGTCAAAACAGACGTTACGGTAAAAAAAGTTCACATAATAAGTTGTAATCAAAGAACAATCCGTTTTATACACTGTGTTGTTTTCTATAACTAGCACTGTGTCACTGGAGTTTATAACAATGTCACTGTTTTAACGAAATAATGTTTGTTTTTATAAACCACACACTACGCGTCGCGGTACTATTATCCGGCTCGAAGGACCAAATGTTTGCCTGTTTTTTACCGAATTTCTATTTTATTAGCGGAGAGAGAAATGAGTAACATGAATATTAAAGAATGATGTATTTCTAACTAATTACAAAAAATATGTAGGTAGGAACAAAAAAAAAGAATCACTAACACTCGCGATGACGTTAAATATCGAAGTTATGTGACCGGTGTCGCCATCTACTATTGAATGGCATGAACAGAGGATAATTTTTGTTTATTGTCTTATAGTTTATATTTGTCTGTAAATCTTCCGAAATCTAAATAAATAAGTAATATAAAGTTTGTTACCTTCCTATATCTATAATAGAAGCCGGCGGCCAGCAGTATGGCGGCGACGAGCACGCAGGCGACGGCCACGCCGACGGCGGAGGCCGCGCTGCCGCCGCTCACGGGCGCCGCGGCCGCGCCCGCCTCCTGCCCCGCCGTCGTGAACATGATGGGCTGGCTCAAAGATGACGTGCCTGCCACACAAACAATAACTCAATCATCATCAATCATTACCGTGGGTGAGCTACAATTCGGCAAGAAAACCACATACGTTGTGTTTAAACAAAACGCATACGTTGTGTTTCGCTGTGTGAGTGAGGATACCGGAGACAAAAACCCTTTAAAAAGGCCGGCAACGTATTTCGACTCCTCAGGTTTTGTGAGGTGAAAAATAAAATTGCTGGGCCAAAATGATCCATTTTGATAAATCATATAGATTTTACAGTACAAAATTATATCGATATCGAATCCTCTATTTTACACTTCACATTCAATTGTGAATAAGTTATTGTTAATGTCGCAATCTATATTGCCATGTACCAAGAATATATTAAAGACGAACAAATTGTGAAAAAATAATTGAATGTTAAGGCCCAAGGCCGAACGTTTAGCCTTAAAAGCTAGACTGCAAATATACTAACCGATATCATTGGCAGCCTTGACGACGCACTCGTAGCGCACGTCGTCCTGCAGCCCGGTCAGCACCACGCTGGTCTCGCTGGTGTCCAGCTTCTCCGGCACCTTGGCGCCGTATGCTCTCCAGAACACTCGGTACAGGTACACTGTTTGAGGGTTCTTGAGCGGCGGCTCCCAACTGTGTAGATCAAATAGATGAGGATAGATTTTTTTATATACTTGATATTGTCTCTATCTTTGATGTCTACTACGTAAGTGGTGGTAAGCACGATTGTTTACACTAGAGGTTTATTAAATTTCCTCAATAGCAGCTTGGAGTTTGGACATATGTTTCTGAAAGATCCATTAGACTCGTCCCCTGATTATGAGTGTACCATTTGTTTCTCTACTGCTCAAAGCTTCAGGAAATAGAGGTGTCTCTGAAATCTTCAGGAATAATTTAATATACAGAATTTTCATACCTTTATTTTCGCCCCGCAAATGAATCATTGGTTTGGACAAAGGTTTGAACAAGTAATGTGTTGCTGTAAGATCTCCGAAGTAGAGTGTGGAGGTGTAGAAGTGTACAGACCTGAGCAGCACGGAGTGTGACGTGGG